>JADDOH010008047.1:0-50809 GCA_016648135.1 Agrypnia vestita | reverse complement strand
TCCTTATCAGAGCAGTAAATTGCTATGTCATCCGCGTATTGGAGTATGGAGCATATCTCTCGAATGGACTCTTCAAGGTCAGCAGTAAATAAACTATACAGAAGGGGGCTGAGGACCGAACCTTGCGGGAGTCCCTTCCAAAGATTTCTGATTAATTTATGAGACGGACCATCTATTAAGATCGTCCTTTCACATAAAATATTAAAGACTAGTTGTACTAATTTTAATGGAAGACCCAGTTTTATAAACTTATATTTTAATAAGATAGGGCTCACATTGTCATACGCACCACGAATGTCAATAAAGGCTGCTGCAGTACACTTACCGAGAGAAAGAGATATTCTAATATCTAAGGTAAGAATACACAGGTTGTCAAAAACAGATTTCTTTTTGCGAAAACCAAATTGAGAGGACGAAAGGAGTTCATTATGTTCTGCATACCAATCAATACGGTTTTTAATCATATGTTCAACCACCTTCAGCATGCAAGAAGATAGGGCTATTGGGCGGTAAGAGCATCCAAAATCTGGGTCTTTATTTGGTTTTAGGATTGGGAGAACCAATTGGGCTTTCCATTCCTCAGGAATTTGTCCAGTTTCAAATATTTTATTAATGACAAATAAGTAATAATTTAAAGTGGAGGTGGGAAAATGTTGAATCATGATATAGGATATTTTATCCAGCCCGGGCGAGGAATTTTTAAGGTTTTGAAGAGGATAGGTTAATTCTTGAATAGCAAAAGGAGCATCCAACCAAGACGTGGGACTTGAAAAATGAGTTAAAGATGGAGATTCACTGATATGAGGCACATGTGGAGGTGCCAGATTGTCAGCAAACACTCCTAGCCATAGATTGTTGGAAGACCGTTTAACGGAAGGAATAAAAGATGAGCGATACTTACGGATCATTGTCCATACAGTAGAAATAGGAGTAGTGGGGGATATAGAAGTACAAAACTGTTGCCAACCCTTTCTTTTTTTCTTTCTTAAAAATTTTTTGGTTTGAGCCTGAGTTTTTTTGACAACTAAGTAATTAGCCATACTCATATCTTTTTTGTAGGTAGACATAGCAGTTTTACGCCTTCTTACGGCCTGGGTACATTCTTCATCCCACCAGGGGGGAGAGGCGGGGAATTTTGGGTTAGGGTTTGATTTTGGGATGCTTTTGTCTGCTGCATGTTGGATAATTGAAATTAATTGAGAAAATGTTGATTGAATTTCCTCAGAGGTAATATGCAAAGGGAGGGGAGCGGTAGAGGATTCAAGGAGTTCGCGGAAGTGGTTCCAATTTGCTTTTTTAAAATTAAAATTAGGAACTCTTTTTACAGGAGATTTGGGTGATTTTGAGACAAATGAGAGGATTATAGGGAAATGGTCACTAGAGTGTGGATCTCCTAGTATTGACCAACTGGTTGACGCTGCTAAGGAATTGGAACAGATAGACAGATCCACCGCACTGGCTCGTTGAGACGGGGAACTGAACCTAGTGGGAGAGCCATCATTGAGGATAATTAGGTTATTATCGTCAATGAATGAAATAATATTAGTTCCAGATCGATCACAAAACGCACTGCCCCATGACTGAGAGTGAGCATTGAGATCTCCAAGAATAAAAAAAGAAGAAGGAAGAAGAGAGATAACTGAGTTCCAAGCATCAATGTCGAATGTGCCATTGGGGGGGCAGTATACTGAAACATATCCCACATCATTGACTTTAGCACCTACTATTTGGAATGAGGGAAAGGACGGAAGAGGGATTTGAGAAAAGGAAAAGGAATTTTTTATAAGTAGGGCTACTCCGCCCTTGCCATCTGGACGGTCATCCCTGAGACAGGAGAATCCTGGGATCTTAAACAGATAGTTCTGCTTAAACCAGGTCTCTGATATTGCTGCTATATCTATATTGTAAGTTTTTAGTAGAGAAACTATTTCATGTTTATTACAAACAGCACTACGGCTGTTCCACTGAAGGATTTGAACATCGGAGGCCATTATGAAGGGAGTTAAGAGATGAAATTATAGAAGCAGCGTTGGACGGTAAAGAATTGCTATTAGAAATTAAATTAATGAGTATCATAAGTAAAGTCTGAATAAAAGAAGAATTTTCATTGCTAATGGCATTTGACAGGGGAGTAGATGGTGGAAGAGTAGGAGTTTTTGTTGGTTGGCTAATATTAGAAGTAATGACATTGGATGGGTTAGAACTATAAGAGAACAGTTGATCATTATGTCCTTGTCTGTCATATCCCGGAGAGCTAGGAACTTTTGATTTAGGATTATGGTATACGGTTTTACGGAAAGAGGTAGCAGGAAGATTAGGTGTAAAGAGGCAACTCTGGGGAGTTTGAGTAACGGGAGGTTGAGATGAGACATTGGCAAATGATTTTTTGGAAATCGAGAAAATTTTGGATGCTTGAAAATATGATGCATTATTGGCGGCCATATATTGTTTTATGTTTTTTTGTCTGGTTAATTCTGGACATGAAAAACTAGTCGCCGTATGATTACCTGAACAGTTCACGCAGGTGGGGACATCGGGAGGATTTGGGCATTGATTGGTAAGATGATTTTCACCGCACTTGAAGCATCGAGGAGAGGATCTACATGTCACCTTAGAGTGTCCATAGCGGAGACAATTATAACACTGAATGGTTGGGAAAGTGTACAGTTCTACCGGCAGAGAATTGTACAAGAGATATACGTGAGAAGGAAGGGTTTGGCCTTCAAAAGTGAGGACCACTGTTTGTGATGGTTTCCATGTGACAGTACCAGAGGAAGTATCTTTATAGTTTAGGCGTCTAGCCTTTACAACTTTACCAATATTTTGTGAAGTAGAGATATACGAAATTATTTCTTCCTCTGAAAGATCAACGGATATGCCACGTACGAGACCCAGGCGGGTAACATTAAAGGATGGAACGTAAGCTTTGAATTTATTATTTTGTGAGTTGCTAAAACTTGATACAAAATTGTTTGCCAAAGCTCCTGATTCAAATTCAACAGAGATTTTATATCTACCTTCTGCCTTAATACCATCTGGGCGAATGCCTTTTGTTTTTTGTTGCAAAATATGTTTACCAAAATCGATTGGGTGGATTGTACCTCGTTCTGTTCTCTGAACATAGACCAGAAAAGGGGATACTGCTGAATCAGAGTACAACAGTTGAGGATGAGGAAGAGGACCCTGAGGAGCAGAAGAAGGCTCTAAAGCTGGGATTATTGAAGGCGTAGGGGAGATAGGAGGAGACGCAACGATGGTAGAGGGCTTAGGTCTTATTTTTGAAGATCTTTTTTCAATTTTCCTTTTTTTAAAAGCTGAAAAAGAGGAATCTTCTGAGGAATCCGAGTCCTCCAGAGGAAAACGCGATATTCCTCTTATGGTAGATGGTGAAGGATGAGGATCAGGGGGATCCGGAGGATCCGGAGGTCTTAAGTCCTCCATTAAGGATGTAGAAACGGAAATTCGTTAATATGCTACAATACAACAAAATATAAACTAAATACAAAGGGAAAAAAAGGTTATAAATATCTGTTTTATCCAAAATAAGTAATTATCCAAGAGAGCAAGCACAAACACAACTGTCACTTTGCAAACTTGCAACAATCTTTATATGCTTTATAATTTTGAAATTTCTGACAATAGAAATGATTGAAATGTTTTCTACTTCAAAAATGTACCTTCATAACAAAAATTCATGACTTATAATTAAACTAGTTAACTTAGTTTACACCACTAAAATTTATCTGGTAAAACCAACCGGTTTCGGAAACGACGTTCCTTCATAAGGGTATACCCTGATGAAGGAATAACCACAAAGTAATAGCAAAATACAACAGTATATTCATGACTTAATTCATATCCTGATATTCTATGGACTTGCTATATGAGAATGACTTTAAAGTTATATTTGATGTGCCCTGCATCGGACAGGTAGATTATGATGACATCATAATAGCGGAGATGATGACATAAGGCATCTCAGACGCTAAGGGCCGGTTGTTTCAAGTTGGATTAAAGTAAGCGTTCTCTTAAAGCATAGATTTTTACGTTCTCCACCAATCAGACGATCCGTTTTCGTAAAAATCTATGCTTTTATCGACCGCTTACTTTGATCGAACTTGAAACAACCGGGCCTAAGCCCTGTCACGGACAGGAAGATTGTGATAATGACGTGTGATGGAAACTGCTGACATCACAGTATATCGTCTCTGAAATGGACATTTTCACTGCACAGAAGGGTTTCATGTCAAATTCTAGGTATGCACCTGTTTACCTGCGTAATGATCGTACAAAGCACCTGCCGCTATTTTTCTAAGCGATTACGCTTACATTGAATGAAAATTCCAGGGTGGTGTAACTCCCTAAACAATTTGTGTATCATCGCTGTGAATTAAATATGACCATGAAAATAAAAATATGTATAATAAATTTTTTAGTGTTGTAAAATAGATAAACAAAAAACAATCATTATGAATGCTTTTATAAGTAAATACGTTATGTGATATTTTGTCAAATTTGTTTTTTTCATGAACATTTCGAAGATTTTTTTTCTTAAATTCGACAGTATAGTTATTTTAAATCACATTATAATTGAAGAAATATTAGAAATTATTATCTTTAATTTTTATTGATGTTAAGATAATTGGTTAAATATAGTATATTACCAAGATAATAATAACCTTTTTGGTTTTATCAATACATATCGCTCGAAATATTAAGTTTATATACCAAATACATTTTTAATATTGCCGATGTAACATTTTGGCAAGGCACATGGAATAGAGATCGAATAATATATATTTCACAAATTAAAATATAAATAAATTTATAATTATATTACGGAGATAGATTTGAGAATAACTTCTATGAATTTATAAATTTATTAATTAAATTTATTTTATTATTAACGTCATTGAATCATAAAAATAATGGTAGTCTTTGTCAGTTACAACTTCTAGTTCTTGCTAATGTCGTAACTTTGATTCGTTTAAAGCTAAAGGCTCGTTATTCAACCTCAGTGAAGACGTTGGGAAGGCCAGTCCAATCATCCAGGTGATCTATTTTATATTAAATATCACCAGGAGTATTTGAAGGCCTTTAAAGCTGTGACTACAGGATCTCCTATTTTTTTCCCAGTCATAAAGACTTTAAAATAGCGGACTTTCAAAGTCGTAATGGACACTCACTAGGTGCATACAACGGAGACTGAAAAAGTGTTCCAACACCATTATCAGCCTCTATCATTGTATGCCTTTTCTCCAAAAAGCATTGCTCATTGGTAATTTCATTTTCTTTAACAAAATTACTAAGAGGGCTAGCTAAAATCCTATACCTAATCTGATAATAATTTATGTTTTTATCGAATGGTGATAACCTTTTATGAAATCTACGATGCACACAGTAAATTCATTTTGACTGGAACTCCAGTATCTGCCACATGCCATATATATAATGGTACATCTGGATTATTTAACCCCCCCTGGGCCGCGTCGGATATATCCGACAGGCACAAAATAATTTATTTATCGACGGCCGCGTATCGAATTTGAAAAACGTAATTTTTTCCCAATAGAGAAATCCTGTTGTGACCTGTCGTTCCATTTTCAACTCAAAAACATCACGGATTATATTTTAAATCAACAATCAAAACAGAAGTTTTTCTGCCGTCAAAATCGTATAGAATTGTCATAGATGGCGCTCCGATCGCGTGTTGTGCAATCGAAATTCAAATATTCCATCGTCAAGGTCACGCGCAATGTGCGCGGGAAATACGATTTATTTTTTTCGATTTTCGATTTATTTGTACACGTATATACAAATATATACGATATGTTTTGCGATATTTGTCAGTTTTTGTTGGTTTATGATTCAATTGAATACTAATAGTGATTTATTAACAAAAATACACGCAATTTTGTTGCGTTTATTTGAAATATGTGTGTGTGTGAAAGTGTATCATATTTATGTGTTATGAGTGCGATGTCCCGTCGTGTGCCGTGCCGTGCAACAAAATATATCACACAGAAGAAGATTATTATTATTAATAGTAGTGTTGTCTCTAATAAACAATTAAAAAAATTATTATTATTTTTCAGAAAATGTTGCGCTGGCAACATTATGGAAATTCAAAAAAAGATTATTTTTTTACTTAAATGATAAAAAAATCATTGCGTTTCGACACTTACGATAAAATAATATGAATGTGTGTGTGTTTTTTTTAATATATGCATGTTTTCATGGTTTTTTCGTAAAAAGAAAAATCACAAAAAATTCCGAAAATTTACGGCCCACAACAAGTTAATGTACAAATTATTCGTCTCTAGTTTCTGCTTGTAGTAAACTGTAGTTGCCATTAATATTTGACACAATAATGTGCCCTGGAGATCCATAGTGACTATTCAGATATTCATCCGTATTCTGAAAATAGCAATGTCTAGATCTTTAAGATCTTTATCCCAACACTTAATAGACGATAATAAAAATTAAAAATAAACGAGACGTAGCTTTACGTCGGTGTTTGTTTCTGTAAGTTTCTACATGAGATAGATATAGAGGGAGGGAGAAAGATGTAAATTGTTATCTGTCAAATGTCAAGATGGGAAGATTTGAATACGCCGTAACGCGGACAAGTTTAGCCATGATTTTTCATCTGGACGCTGTGGATGAAGAAATTAATACGTTTGTAAGAAACAATCTTTCTTATATCATCTTTTAATACAGTGTATTTGAGCCGTATAATTACAAAATCCGCTCTGGACGAATTTTGAAAAAATGAGGTTAGATTTTCATATAGTGGAGTATCTAAAAATCTATCGAACATTGAGTAAAAAATCTCACTCCATTGCGTTAATAGTAAGACAAACATTTGGATGAGTTGCAAAACTTGCTTCGAATCACACGTGAGTTGAGAAATACTCTCTGGAAGTACTGCAATGCGTAATTAAGAAGTGTCAAAATAATCTCCGTTCATAAAAGTGCGTAGCAAATTTGTGTTTCTCACATCTTACTAACATATTCATTATAATATATGCGGATCAATTGCCACATTGAAAATTATTTGGTTAAGCATACCTACATTATTTTATTAATGCTTATAAATGTTTGATTTTTCATAGTTTTCCAATAGCCTTATGAAATTTATAACATAAAATATTGTTGAACTTTCAGGTGATTGTGGGTATCCATCAGAGTCCTGGCTTCTTATGCTTTCATAAAATCCAGGAAAGAATACACCGAATCTAGGTATACAAAAGCACACAACAAAATCAGAAATGTTGTGAAGACACCTTTTTAAGTCAACATTTCGGTGCATTCTGAAGCATTCAATTCTGCATTACAGTTGGACCGTTGCTGGACAAAAAAAAGGACAAACAATACTCATGTGTAGTTCTACACAATATATGCATATGTGAAATGTTGCAATGGCAGCACAATTAATGGTAACTTTTGAGTTATTTTATTCATTTAATGGAAAACTGAAGACTTTCTATATAATGTTACAATATTTTAATTATTTTGATTTCAGTTTTAGTAAAAAATCTTCCGTTTAATGCACATATAAAAAGCTTACCAAGATGGGGTCTACAAGTCTGGAATAATGTTGTAGTGATAATAAAAAAATAATGCTTTGTTTACCATTTTTATATTTATAAATTTTGTTTGTTTATTGTTGTTTTAGTTTATTATATATTATTTTGACTTTGTATATTTAATAACTCCGCCTTGTTTAAGAATAGTTATTCTAAATATATTCGATACATTCAGCATTTTTGTCAGTTTTCTTTACGGTTCTTTTTGGAAAATGTATTTATTTTATACATTAAATTATTAATACCTATATACATAGGTATTAATAATTTATGTATATTCATTAGAGACTGTTGATATTTTGGTTTTGTTTAACTTATTCTTAATTTTAACTTATTATGATCCTAAGAACAATTAAACTGCAATAGCAGAGATTCTTACTTTATTTTTGATTTGAGGGTAGTATTTTATGTAATTATGAACAATGATATTGTAACAAATCTGCAAAAGTTACTTTTAATAATGAAATATTTTTAATATTTCTGAAGAATACCGCTATACAGCCAGCAGACCCCGGCCACTACCAATAAAACTTTGCGCCGCCGGCGATGCCAGCGGCACCTTTTCGTCCCCTAAACCGGGGTTCCGTCAGCAATAAAAACATCGGATTGTCGGTGCACAGCAAAAGTCTATATTTTATGACTTTGCGACAATTATTTTTATGAAGGCTAAGAGAAAGCGGCCGAAGTACATGTAACATCCAAAATGCAATGTGTGAGAACAAGACAGCCCTTAGCGAAAAATCACAGCAGAAAGAAAGGGATGCCAATCAAAAATTGGGTATAAAAGGCCTATCAGAACCCCAAAGAATTCAGAGTCGGAGGGGGTGAGCTGCCTGGACCTTGGCCACAATAGTGGTTAGTATACCGAGCAAACCCCGGAGTGTTGGAGGGGGAGGGCTCCTGGGCCCTCCCATGGACGAGTCGCCCATAGATTCTGGGTCATCCCCTACCACGGATGACCTGATTACCTTGGGTGACTCGGAAAGAGTGGGAGCGAGCCACCATAGATTCTGGGTCATCCCGTAACACGGATGACCTGATTACCTTGGTGGGCTCGAGTAGGAGGAGGTGGGAGGGACGCTGCTGGACCCTGGCTACAATAGTAGCTGGTATACCGAGCGCCCTCCGGAGGAGGTGGGAGGTACGCTGCTGGACCCTGGCTACAATCGTAGCTGGTATACCGAGCGACCGCCCGGAGGGAGTAGGAGGACGAAGCGCGGAGGTGGCCGGAAGAGGAGGGTCACTCCGCATCCGATATCTCCAGCCGGAGGTAACGGAGGGCTTCCGGGTCAGCGCAATAAGGGCTTTAGCCCCGACAACGCTGTCTTCCCGGGAGTCCGAGGTGCCGCAGTGGCATCACGTCCATCAGGACCCGAGTAGGTGGGGCGCTCCGGAGGCGCACTTTGTGGCCAGGACCCACATAGCACCAGGATGGACTGGAGGAGGGCGCCGTGGATCTGCATTGCGGGGGGTCCGAAGGCTCCAGTCACGAGCGGTGCTGAGGCTGTGAGGGCAGCCTGAGTGTCGAGCTGACACTGTAGCGCGCTGTGGAGGTATCCCGCCTGGAGGCGGGCGGGAAGTTCCCACGTAGCACCTGGCGGTGCTGAGGCTGTGAAGGCAGCCTGAGTGTCTGGATGACACTGAAGCGCGCTGTGGAGGTATCCCGCCCGGGGGGCGGGCGGGAAGTTCCCACGACGGTAACAGAGCTAGGTATAGTTTAGACTTAATATAGGGGTTAATGGAGATTAGGTTAGTTTAGTATAGGCCTACTTAAGTTTAGTTAAGTCTAGTATGTATCTCCCTATTGTTCATGTAAATATTTGTATCTCTCTTGTTATTCTTATTCTTGCTTAATTTTTCATGTAAATATACAAGAATTACTGTCGACAGAACCAGACTTATTATTTTGTACCTCCTTTCCGAATATCAGCGACCCATGTGGATGGTTGTGCGTGTGTGTGTGACGGCACGCATGCAGCCAAGATTAGACCGCTCGGCTGTGCGGGTGGGTGCGAATCCCGCCCGCTGAAGGGCGCCGATCTTTGAGAGATCCGCGCCCCCCGCCCGGCGCTTTGAGAGAATGTGCCCGGGCGGGAGACGTCACAATATTAAACATACTTATTGAATGAAATAAATGTCTCCAAAGTTTGCGTTTATTTTTCAATATTTCTGAATTGTGTAAAAAAAATAAAATGGAATTATATTGAATATTAAAAAATCATAATCGTTAATATAATTCAAATAAAATGATAAAAGTATTTTTCAAATTTGTGCAGGGTTTTAAACATTTTATTAGACTTGAATTAAAGCGAATAAATTTTTGATATTTGTCACACTACCTACACTGTCTAATGATAGTCCTACGTTTAACAGAAGTTAAGTCATAGATATTGAAAAAAATGCAATTTTCATCATCGTTTTGAAAGTCATTGATCTCTAACTATTGATATTAGAACACTATTTATTGTTCATAATTTGAACATTTTCGACTCATAATTTATTCAGAAATCTGCCTGTAAAGTATGGTGGACCAGCTCCCTGTATAACAGACACAGCAAATAACACTGATGACACATGACGTGGTTGGAAATCCTTTTCGCTGTCTTACTTGCCGGCAAAGCATAAAATAAAATTTAACAAGCTTAGAAGTGCGTCATTTAAACAAAACTGTCCTAATATTGAACTGAAACTAAAAAATATGGCTGTTTTGATAGATAGATATTATTGACACAGAAAATATTATTAGATCCCACCGAAGTCCTTCAGTAATCAATTCTTTACTGGTACAACTGTACAAAGAAAGATTTAAAATATCAAAAGCAAAATATAATGACCTGCGTAAACTATGTGAAAATGGCATAATTCCCAGAAGATTTCGTCATGAATACTTGACACTGTCCCATGATCCTAAAGCGGCTGTTGTTTTAGCAAATCAAATGAGGATGATGCACAAGTATGGCACTGTGCATTTGGTGTATGTTACCAAAAACTTTAAAATTCGTTTGTGCGTAGATCAGATAAAGTATACCTGTGCATTTATTTATCTTACAGTGTTTCATTGTAAAGAGAACATACTTGACAATAGATAATTTATTGAATATTATTATGCCAAATATTCTTATCATTATAATTAATTTTTTTATTTATTCTTTGGGAGGGATTGTAATGTGGGAATTCCCGCATTTTTAGAATATCATTAGTGTCGAACTTAATTGTTTCCAAGAATTAATATTAATAATTTTGTCTCTATTTCATTTGCAACAAATTGTATAACTATCCTCTTCATTGCATGTATTACCTTTCGTTGGTGTTTGAACAAAATTGTTTCTTAAAATCGTGCAGAAATACAAAATTATGTAGCATTTATTTTCAATAGTTTTCTTATAAAAACTTAATTGTTACCATGAATTAATATCAATAATGTGCTCTATCTCATTTACATCTAACTGTATAGCTATCCTCTTCATTGTAGGTATTACCTTTCATTAGTTTTTGTAAATTGCTTCTTAGAATCGTTCAGAAATACAAAAAACTACAGCAAAGCAGTAATAATTAATCGATTTTTATAATGATAAGCGAAAGACATTAATAAAATAAATACTCTATATAAAATTTTGTTCCTAAAGTATATTCCTTAAAAAATGAGAAGAAAAAATCTGTAAAATTTTGTTTTTGTCAGTCATGTTTTGGCTATCATGGGATGATATAGAAAGAAAAACACTTGTTTTTTTTAGTTCTACATTTTTAATTTTTGAGACGCGTTTCGCCTTAAGAGGGCATTGTCAATCTCATAAGATATTGATTGATTGGTAATGCCCTTATAAGGCGAAACGCGTCTAAAAAAATTAAAAATGTAGAATAAATCTTGCTTCATCAAAAGAGAAGGTGAAACAAAACTGATCACGCTCCTTGGAAATAGCAGAATTATAAATATTGAGACTTAAAATTCCTGAAATTGATATCATTAGGTCAAAATATTGTAATAACGCTTCCGTCAATATGAAGAAAACGCGTATAAGTTTTTACCTACTGACAATTTCAATTACAAACCTTTGTCGAATTTTAAATATCGTTTGCGCCTATCTTTGACATTTGACATATATATATGTACCTACCTATGGGTACAGAGTTAAGGGGTGCCACCGATAAATCGGTTTTGCTAATTTCGCGTTCCGTCATTTTTGCGGTAGGAACTTTTCTGCATTTGGGACATAAAAAAGATTTTAGATTAATAAGTAAGAATTGGACTCGTGTCCCAATATACCGCTTTGTATATTTATACTTGAAATACGAAGTTTTATGCTACATAATACGTACTATAGATAGAATAAAACCACAGTATACTAAGAACAGTAATACGTCTTCATACAAACGGCCGCTAACCATTAAAATGTATGCGTGCGTGCTCGGCGCCGTGTACGCACGCACTGTGCCGCACACATTGACATAGAATATGGGGGCACAAGGCGGCGGCAGTAAGGGCCGTGCCTTCGGTGCCATTCGCGCTCACAGCCGCCGCTTTAGAAAAAAAAATGCGCTTCCTGAAAAAAATGCCTTTTTTATGTTTGTGGTGCTTTACTAAAAAGGAGTGTTGATCATCACAAAGACTGTGAGTTTTTAAAAATCTACGTTGATGTTAATCAGCGTTCTTGCAATTTGTACCACGATTTTTGATTTTAATAAAATATAAAGAAATCACTTAAATTAAAAGAGATGTTAGAAAAATCAAGAAATATATATATTTAAGTGACATATAATTATATTTAAACTCAGCACACTGACGAAAATTCATAATTTTAAGGAATTAACTTGTATTTTGAGCATGCGATGCATGAATTTTTTTTTATAAACCTAATCCCAAAATACACAACGTTAAAATTAAATTTCGATGTAATTTTGAAATTATTATAATTTTGGAACACATTTGTGTTGACTAGACCTCTTTCCATTTAAGAAAGAAAATCGAATTAGTATGTGTAAGTCATGCGTACGACGCACGTTGTTTCATTGTGTTGGCGTTTACGAGTATAAACACCAACACAATGAAACAATTCGCATCATACGCACGGCTTACACATACTAATTCAATTGTCTTTCTTAAATGGAAAGAGGTCTACCCGTCCGACCGATTAAAGTAGGTACTATAAGTTTTAAGAGATCTTAATAAATAACAAATAAAAAAATGTCGATTCATAGGAATGTGCACATTCCTTCCATCTGTTGCGAATAACTTAACGTTTGTTTACGTTTTAGAGCATTCTCATTGGTTGAATTCATTAATTCCAAATCTGTCAAACTTAAAACGTCCCATTTGACGGCGTCACAATGTTATATGAATAGCTGTCAAGATCCAGATATAACATAAAGATCCAGACATTGCTATCTTCAGAATCGGGCCCATTGTCACTTGCAGACTTTCCGGCTTGGTTTTTCGGAGAGAAAAAGTTTCGGCATTTTGGTCAAATTCGTCACATGGTTCATATTTTATCTGTAGTAACAATATATTAATCCGTCCTAGGCTTTTGCAATATTCAATAAGTGAGTGAAGATATTAAATCATTTAACAAAGTTTCGTATTTTAGATGGTCGTGGACACATTGTTCATATGCGTTTGTGAGGACCGCAAAATCAACGGAGCGGAAGGCCGCTGGAGCCGGATGGCCGCGGGGGAGCTGGCTGGAGCGGCCCCGACCCGCCCGACTCCTGAAGTCACGGAGCTACAGGTCCTCAACTCTGCAGAGAAGCAGTAGGCAGTCCTGTGTAGAATAGTTTGATCGATTTTAACACCAATGTTATTTTATAAGAAACAAGTTGGATTAATGTTCTATTTTATGAATGATGGTTGTTTTATATAGTAAGTAATTTACTCAAGTTTTATACTCTGTTAGTATTAGGTAATGCATTGTTTTGGACCCTTCTCACACTTAACAGTTCTGATTTCTAATGTCCCATCCACCAATGTGTGAGCATCACGAGTCTGCTATGGGTGCCACACCAACTCTCGTGATAATAGTTGTAGATGACAGACAGTCTCACTTAAATGACCGAGACTCAAATCAACGGACTAGGCATCATAATACACGCTGACAGTGTCTGATCACTTATCTGTAAAAAATGGGAGAATTTGAAGTATCGCCATGTTTACCAGACATCACACCTTCCGACTATTTTTATCATTTTACTTTTTAGTAGACAAGCAAGGTTCCCAGAAAGGAGATATTACAATTTTTATCAACTCCAAATCCCTGAAATGTCATAAAACTGGCATCGGAAAACTTGTAATTGGAAGTGGATAAAAAAAAATTATATAATTTTTCTGCTTTGTTTGTATAGACTGTTGTGATAATTATTTTATTATATTATATAACTTACAAATCCAATTTGGTTAATTTTCTACTGTTTTACTCTGAAACATTCAAAGCTGACTTCCTAAGCTGAGAACTGCCTAACCAATAGATCGCAATGATGGCATAATAATCCCCTCTCTACCTCCAGCTTATTATTATTATAGGTTTTAGGATTTTACTAATTTTTGACTTGTGTCATAAATAATTGTATTATTTTTAATTTAAGTTATTAAAGCACTAGCATCATGGAAATGTGGTGAAGTCCTTGAACAGGTTTCACTGGTGCTCGGCCAAGCAATCTTTTTATCAATATTATTTTATATACGTATTTTTAAAAATATTTTTGTACTAATGCTATTTATTAAAAATCAATTATATAGAATAAATTTTGGAAATATTTACATTTTATCGTATAAGTTTTAAATGTATTTGTCATCACCACCACGTAGAGCTTTGCTAATTTTATATGAATAATTAACACTACATCAGGTCTTGAGGCATTATTACAGTGGCGAAACACGTCACTGAAACACCCAGACCTGAAAAAATCACACAAATGTACTGCCCTTTCCACCCCGGACCCCCCGGCGTTGGACTATGAATGCCGTCACATTAATTACCAATTGTGGTCATTTTATTTTAATAATAAAACAATGGACATCTGCCATGTACGCAGAATGATTGCTTTTGCATTTGTTTAATTAATGGGGTATTGTTAATAAATAGTTTCAGTATAGTAATGCTAATATGAAAATGCAGCTCCCGTCCAACAAGCAGCTCAAGAGGCTCCATTCATCAGTTATTGTATGTCGTGTTATGATTTAATAAATTGTATTCAAATTATACTTGTATTTATTTTACGTCGTAGAGTGTAAGAGCAGATAGTGTAATTAACAAATAGCTAAGCCACATAACATAGTGACCAGATTGGGTTGCCTTCTCTTCTTTTGCACAATTCTACCTTTATACATAAAACAATAGGCGGTGCGAAAGTTCTTATCGTTATTTAACTACTTGACTGACCGAGGATGTAAATATACATTACGATACTTGAGTCAGCTTTACTTTTAATTTTTAGAATTTAAATAACTTTTTTGAATTTTTGGAGCTTGTTTTCTTTTCAGGTGAATTAAAAACATTTGTAAAAAATTGGTTAACTTCTAAAGGACCAGTATTACATAATATGTTATATTACGAAATAATTGTTAACAATTATGTGATAACAATAATATTAAGCACATATGGGTGGATCCAAAACTATTGAATACAGTAAACATGATAAACACAATTTTTCAAATAGTTTTGTATGAAGTACCGCCGTTCGGAGTTATGTTTTTTCATTAAATTCGTGTTCGATACAATTATAATACCTTTCATCTACAGGTGAAGATATCATCATATCTTCACCTGTGGATGAGAGGTGCTGATTCTCTTGAAATTCGAGTAGTGTTGATAAACTCAAGTATGTGTTCATTTTTTATAATCATGCTCAATGAAACTCTGCAAAGTTAACTAACTTGATTCTAACAACATTTTAATTGAATGTAAAAATTCTGATAGTGTTCATTACCCACAACATTACAAAACTAGTCGTTCTATCTCTCGGTACTCACAGTCATTGTAAGGCGTAGACTGCAGTCTCCATGATGAGATTCCTGTTTTGAATATTCAGTAGACTAAAATGTGTCTCTTACCATCTAACTGAATAGAAACTGGCATAACCAATGCAGGGTTTTAGGAGAGATATTTAAGCAAGCTGAAGTTAACTACAGGAGGTAGCATATTACTGTTAGCTAAGATGATCAGACATGTGCATGAATATGCACTTCAAAATCGAGTAACAGGAATAAGTACATCGTCCCTAAGTTAATTCTTCACCTAGATAGTAGCTTAGTAGTTAGCATCACTTCAGGAGCAAACAAACCGGGACAGCTAAGGGAAGTGAAAGAGACCACTCCCTTAAAGCCTCTGGGGCCAGGCCGCACCCATGCGGCGGAGCGCGACTGACCAGATGTGACGTCTGTATATATCGGTATATGTATACCTGGTAAGTTAACGAAAATTTTTCGACCTTATATGTAGTCCCTTATACGCAAAGGTATTTATGACTATTGCATTATAAAAAGTGGATTGCTTTAAAAATCAAATAAAAATGTTAATCAATTAAAAAGAAACTATATAAGGTCAAAAATTTTTCATTAACTTAGACTGCCGTGATGAAAATTTTTCATTAACTCAGACTGCCGTGACGGAATTGGATAAAGCGCCATCCCAGACAGAATGGAGGTCCGTTGGTTCAAATCCCGGTAGCAGATAAAATATTTTTTGCAAATTTGATTTTTCTGAATGTCTTCTAATTGATTAATAAAAATTCTTCTTTTAGGGAGCTTTCTTAATTAAAGTTTGAATAAAAAATATTCTTTGCACTTTGGGTGAAGTATCGATAATTACAGAAAAATAAGCAACATCAAAGTTTGCATTTTTTTTTAAATTTTGTGACTTATTTTCTGTAAAATGTCACTACGGTAACTTGTATGGAATATTGAAAGTTCATTCGCTTTAATACAAGTCAGAGGCACAGAAAAAAAAAAATTGTAATATAATTTTCTATGTTTATTCTTAATTTATATATTCTCCAAAATCACAGGTATCAAAACGCTATTTTTCAAAAACTTAATTGTCAAAATCGTCACTATTATCGCCATACTTATCTTTTGTCATCCCCTCCACAACCTTTAATTTCCTTTTTTCAGATATTTCTGTGCAGTAATTCATAAAATCTCTCATGTCTCGTAAAAAAATATTTATATAAAAAAACTTGAAAAAATATGATATTGTTTACATTACATTGAATAAATAAAACAAAAAAATCTGTCATAACTCGCTTATCCACAAGGCTTCGCACACATAGATTTAAGTCGTATTTATGTGAATTTGTGTATTAACCTTATCATATAGATATATGTCATCGCTGACTTTTTTATATAGCTACAACTACAACTTCTCTATAGAAAGTATTTAAATATCTCTTACTGTTAAGGCAGCGTTCATAAAAAGCAAATTGCTCAACCATATTTTTGTCGACTTTAGTTGTAAAATAGGTCACCACAAAAAGGTTTTATTTTAACGGGATAATATATAGCCTATTTCCAACCTGAAAGTCCATTATAAATATCGCTGAAAGAATTTTAGAAATCGGATAAGTAGTTTTGGAGATTACCTCCTACATCCAAATTTACAACTTTACCTCTTCATATATTAATATAGACGAACAAAATAAAACAATTTGTCATTTAATATCTGTCGTAACTCATAAATATATGAAATTGTTTGTATTAAATTAATAAAATAAAAAGTTTACTCGCGTTTACACGTTATATGTATAAATAATTATGACCACGAACGGAACTAAAACCCGCTGCACATACGTTTGACAAGAACTGATATTTTCTAATATGACAGATTGGTCAATTTTGAGGAATAGTGTGTGTGTCATTGTCTCATTTTAACACATGTGATGCCTCTGTTCTTATAACAATTTTTTATAAAATTATATATTTATTAAAATATTTTGAATTAAGATTACACCCAAGTATTGATGGAATTACTTAATTAATTATGGAATTATTGGGATAGATATCGATTTGGGGGACCTAAGGTAATTCACCTTTCAGTAATTCTAGGTTAAAAAATAGTAACCCTGGCACACACCTCTTACCAAAACGTCTAAACTAATGTAGTCCACTCACCCTTGACTATTCTTCAAAATTATATAAATTATGGAACCTATGTTTGATAGAGCAATAAATATCTACATATTTGAAATGGATCATGTGATTAAATAAGAAACGCATAATTGCAAATAGTTTTTATTAGGCATAAATAGGAAAATCACGACTTCTTAGGTTTAGGCGCATTTCTCTTCAGTTTATTCTTATTAGTAAATTTATTTTTACCCTTGAATTGCTTTCTTTTGATGGCAAATTTTTGTTTAATTTCTGGCTTGACGGGTTTCTGCTTTGGTTTGTGAGATTTTACTTTTATCTTTCTAGCAATTTTCTTCACCTTAACTTCAACTTTGCTCTCCAATTCCTTTTTTATGTCCTCTGAAAAAGACAAAAAAAAAATCATATCAATGAAAGCATACTCTCTGTGAACAATGAACTTCGCACATATGTCTTTGTTTCGTGTATACTTTATTGGGAAGGCATGAATTTTTATTACATTTATATTTCATATTTTAAAATTTCACTTGTTTCGACAATATGTACATTGCCGTTTCTTTCTATCATAACCTTTCACTCTAGCAACAAATATGTCAATCATAACAAAACTATGATGTTTATCCGATATCAGATTTAAGTGAAAATTTAATAGAAGACGAAGTGTCAGCCTCGTGCCTCGTCTTAAAAGAGAATGATCAAATAACGGGATAAAGTAAATATCCAGCCTTAATTTATTGTTCAATTGTGGATCCATACTTGGCAATTTTACCCAAATGTGCCCAAATGAGTAGCACACCAAAGACAAAACTATTGCCTGGCAAATAAATCCCAGAATTTCGAGAATCAACTAAAGAACAAACATAACACAAATATGAATGCGATTTGTTGTGCCAAAATTTTATTATTATGAATAAAACCTCAACAGCAAAGCATTGACTGTCTCGTCATTTAGTCTTGGTTTTTATACACTGATATTCCGTCATTTTGGTACCCGGAAATTAAGGCTAAATACCAATCCTGAAAGTTTTGTAATTGATTGTACTGTAAGCTGAGCCGGGATTGTATTGAATGAAATTGATTCTCTAGCCTTTACATGTATAAGGTGTAATGTGCGCTTGCCTTCAACTTCTTCTTTGGCCACTTCCATGGGGTCTCCTTGGAACATATCCAGACTCCGGATCTCCGGGTAGGCCGTGGTGGGCCTGGATGCTTCGCGTTCCACCTTCTGCTGCACCCTGTTCTCATATCGGGAAGAGGATTTCTTGGTTAATGACTGGCGGTAGCGTGAAGGACTTACGTAGGCTGGATTTTCCCACAGTGTTGTGCCTCCAAAGGATCCGGAAAATATTTTGACCTAAAGAAGATGACAAAATAGTTATTAAACAGTGTGATTTATCAGTATAGTCTATATAAAGTTTGTTAGTTTTCTCAAAACATTATGTCTAACCGCAAAGTTGACACTATAAACATTATATAATAAATAAGTCGTTACACAAATGTGCTTTAAAAACAGGAATTAAATAATTTGGTAGAAATTGGTTAACGTAAAATGATGAAGCCCACATTTTTTTGTGACAATGCGTTAAAAGAATTTTAAAGATAACAATTTTTCAATGATTGGTCATGTCGCAAGTATTTTGAGCACTGAAAAGGTTAATAATCCACTAAATGATCAGTATGAACTTTTATCATACTATTCATTAATTAAAAGTCATGCTTCAATGTACGCACTGCATGGTAACCGGCTATTTTCGATACAGTTATTTGGGATTTATATCTGATTATACCGATGATTGCTAACTAAGATATAACTGTTGTATAGTGTCGATGGTTGTCTGTCGAACTGCGAAAAATTAGTTACAAATCATGGATACAATCAGATACAAACCTCATGAAATGGTTAGTATGTCACCGGTTAAAACACCACCACTGCTGCACGAGCCCGCTAAATAGACATTTGCACTGTGTAACATTAAAAGATAAAATGTCACTACACAACATATCCATAATCTACGCTGTTTTTATTATTATTATTTTAAAACAATATGAAGATGACAAAGGCACACCCAAACGCGGTGTTTAGTGAGTTCATTTCAGTTTGGAGGTAGCTTTCAATCCGAAAATTTTCAAAAATTTCTAAAACTTGACATTAATTTTCCAAAAATATAACACAGGAATACTTCAACTATCATGGTTAGTGCCAGAAAAACAATCAAATCAATCAAAAAACAAAAATATGCCCAAAATTCGTGCCTCTATATTAGAATACCCCCTTAAGTCACCTAAGATTTGCTGACCACATAGTAGCTGTAGGTGAAAATATCAAAGAACTAAGTAGATATTAGCAGTTAAGCAATTGCTTGCTGCTAGGCCCTGCGGGGATGCTGTCTGGGCCACTACGCGGCTATCGCTATTTGCTCGCTGTTTAACAATGTAGTCGACTATAGCGGCATTTTTTTTCATTATTTTTTTCTTTTTAAAATAAATACTTATTCTATGGGAACCGACATGTAAAAGTACCGTCATTTTTGACGGTCCGGTCCATAACTTGCTGGAATTACAACTTTAGTTAATCAGAGTGTGACGCGCAACCAGCCTATGGATCGCTGTTATTATATCCCGTGATTTTTCTTTAGACATAAATCACATTAAAAACGTCGGCCAGTATTCATTCATATTCAAAATGGAGTATTTTCTTCTATTTCTAAACAATTTTTTTTTTGTATTTCTCAAAACAAAACAATCACATTTAAAAAAATATATTCCTGCTCTAAATTTAAAGAAAGATCAATCAAATAGAATTCATCGTAAAAAAAAAACAGAATGTCGCACAAAGTTGATATACTAATTTTGCATTTTTGATTTTGCTGTGATATGTATTAAACACACGCAATAACCATTTATAATTGATTTGGGGACAACTTTCTAACCTAAAAGACATGAATGTATGTAGGTAATGTAAAATGTGCTACTTGATTCAAACTGTAATATAACATTTTTCAAACGAAATTTTTTTTTTTAAAGTGATAAAAAGTATAAAGAAAGAACGTAAATACTTCCATAATTCATCAACCCAGCTGTCATCCCGGCGCAGATTGACCAGTAACAAAAATGGCAAGATTTAAGCCCAACTCAAACCAAAGTCTAAAATTAATTACTGTATGTTATTTAATTTTCACTGAACCCAAAAATACTTGGCAGTTTCAATGAACCATTTCGCATTCAACAAATAGAAGTATGTACATGTATGTAAAAATTGAATTTTTAGGTACCTACATATTGAAATTTTTAACAAGATACATTTTTATTTTACAGAATTTCTACTGCAACTAAAATAATAAAAATTTTCCAATAATAGTTAGAACTTAAAATAACTCACTGGATTCAGAACAAATCGTGGCCCAATTTCTGCAAGCGCTCCATCCTCAGTTAAAATTTGATAATTTCGGAACCAAATCCTATTATCTAGATATGTGAAAGAGTAAACGTGGTCAAAAAATGGCTGACTCTTGGGATGATGTTTGGGCACACCGAAGATCTGTTGCAGCAGCTCCTTCAGGAGGATGAGGTGGGTCTCCGCCGCAAAGGACGGATCAAAAGACAGGAGCGGGCGTGATCCTCTCAAGCAATTGCCAGTGAATTTCAGTTCTGCCATGGTGTACACTGCAACAAGACATTGTTCGTTTCAAGTTTCGAGACTTTAAGGCTGGGAATTTTGAATCGGACACTTTGTTACACTTAAAAAAACTAACCCATAAAAACCAAGTTTTTATAGTACTCCCTTTCTCATGTACTCTTTTTATAGTACTCCCTTGGCGCTTAACCTACGCGTTGGGCTTTAGTCATGCGACGCTACCAAAGGGATTAATAAAAAATTTGAAAAAACAAAATTATACTATAATTATTATTTTTTTTAAACGAAATTTTGTTAGATCATTTTTACTGTCGCCACGAGTCTGTCTGCAAAGTTTCAGCTCGATTGGATCAAGGGAAAAGGGTTAAAAATCGATCCAAAGTTTTTTCAACCGACAAGCAAGCAAGCAGACAATATGAGTTAAAAGAAAGGGAGTAAAAATAAATGTATGTTCTATTTGATGAACTGAATATTTTCATTATGGACGAGTCTTTCCAGGAGATATTTAAAATAGTATTTGTTATATTAGTACAGCCTTTTATTCCATTTTGGAATAGAAGGCTGTACTACCAAGTGTTTTATTCCATTTTGATTGTTTCAGTTGCGTGTCATTGACAATTTGATTGTTTTATCGCTTAAGTTAAGCTTTGCCAGACTCAGACATCTTTTATCATATGAAATGCATAGCTTCTACTCAATACTAAATAAGCAATTAGTTTTCTTGGTTCTCTAATCTGATATTCGGAAACAATCCCCATAAAACCTTGTAAAAGAATATTTAAACTTATCAATTTTTTTTTGTGTATACATATGAATTTCACTGTAAAATATTAATTAGTAGCTGTCCGTACCCGGCGTTGTTTGGGTAACAGATTTAGTAAAAAAAGTTTATGGGGGGGAAGATGCCATTATTTTGCAAAATCTCTAATAATAACAATGTTTCCATTTAATCCGGAAGGGAGGTGGAAGAGACGTTAGGGAGAGTGGTGGGAAATGACTACATATTTTGATGTATAATGCAATTAGAAATTAAAGAGTTAAGGTTGTTATTACGGTCGTTAGACATATTTAACTGTAACTGGTTGCGGATATTTTATACGAACCATATGTTTTTCCGAGAAACGATTCACGTTTCTTTGAAAGCTTATTCAACGTCATCAGGAGGACGACCTTTACCCACGGAGGTAGAGGGCGGACTGATTACTGCTTTCGAGGGCGTAAAGGGAATCTCTGTCATTCTTCAGATTTGACAAGACAAAAATCTTATCAACAGAACCGCACCTTATACCCAGATTAGGGAGGGAGTCCATTGAAATATACAAACATCCCAATTTCAATCGAGATGACCGTTAAAAACTATCAAGTATTTGGCGCCCTGTTCTTACGACATTGATTCAACCCTTGAGAGATGTCGCAGTAAAGTTTGCTGATGTAACTAGTACTATTGCACACTGGCGACCTCTATTGTAGAAGTGAACACTCCACAACAAAGTGCATATAATTTATGCCCTCGAAAGCAGTAATCAGTCTGCCCTCTACCTCTGCGGGTAAAGATCATCCTCCTGATGACGTTGAATAAGCATTCAACGAAACGTCGAGAATCTTTCTCAGAAAAACATACATTTCGTATAAAATATCCATAACTAGTTATAGTTAAAAAGCAATTAGAAATGCTTGGTTCAGTTCTGTATAATTATTCATGTGTATGATGATAACATAACAAAAAGTTATTATCGTCATTGGTAACAGTGAGACATAAAATTTTAGCGCTGCAAATAAATTATGTGTTCTTGCTTAAAGTACTTAAATATAATCAATAACAAACAACACATCATAAACATTAAAAACTCGTGGTTTTTACAATTTGAAATTAAAAGTGAATGTACAGTAAATTTTTGCTCATATATACATCAATAAAAAGTTAGACAAATCTACACATCAAAGTGATCCTCGTACCAAAGATTCACCAAGATTTTTCTGAGAAACAATCCCTTCTTTTCATTATTTTACAGCACTTTTTACTAAAACTGTGTGTTGTTGGTACACAAATAAATATTTTGTTTGACATTGATATATTTCCACTCTTGCACGCAGGTACTAGAATGCGACCACTATATATTGCGAGGGAGGGTGTCCCTAACAGGGTGTCGCGTAACAGAAGTTGTCAGGGTGTAAATTTATTACACAATACATAATGTGCAGAATGTCCGGTGACTGGTGTTGTAGCCTTTAACAGAAATTTGGAAAAAAAGAAACCAAGCGGTAATGGCGGCCGATCTATCTGTCAAACTGTCAGACGGTGATATCGGTCCATTATTTGCTTTTTCAGCTTTGCAAAACTTTAATACTTCATTGGCAATTGTTCTTGCACCATCCCGGACTGTTTAGGATGTTTTGGAAATAATAATTCAGTGTATATTGGTAATCAGGATGTCACAGCTCCCGAGCAAATACAAAATTGAACTGAATGACAGGGCGAGGGTTTATTGCCGGGTGCAGGCGGGGCGGGTTTTAGTTCCAAATTCGCCGCACGCCAATTTACGTTGGGCAAGCAATACACAATATCTGTAGTGAGTTTTTCGATCTGATTTTTTGAAATTTTAACAAAAACACACATCCGTCTGACTGAAACCCTACTCAATAATATTTGCCCGCTATAATGTATATTCGAATACTGACTTAACGTGTCATGAGACATCACACGGAACAATTTGATGCACATGTGGAGACGTTATATTACAGTCAGAGTGCTGCTGCTGGACCTGTCAGATGCGCAGTAATAATGGAGTTGAGAGGTGCATGCAAAATGGTAAAAGTATAAGTAGTCTTCATAATTAAAAATATCAGAGAACTTTTCACCAGTGATTGGCACGTTACTAACCGGGAAACAATATGCATAGTTAAATAAAACAACTTACAATTCTCCACCAGAAATTTGGCCGAAGGTCCATTGGGTATACTGGAGAACCAGACATAAAGATCCTTCTTCTTGCGTCCTTCAAACATCATGGCCTTGTTGCAATTCTTCATCTCACACATCTCATTGACCACAAAGAGGTTCTTGCTGCGCTCCATTTTGGACTCGGGCTTGTGGTGCGGCATGAGCTTCTTCAGGTCCTCCATGAGATGGCGGTGGCGGTGGTTGATCCCTCGCGAGGCGAACACCAGCACCCGCTGTCGATTCACCCACTTAACCTGAGGACGAATATCACACTCATTACCGGTGCCGGTCAAATACCTAAAATTATTACAGCAAATGCAATACTTGTATCGGGTGAAACTTGACAGCCTTGCCGGACCTCTTCTTACCCGCACGAGTCCGCGCCTCACTAGGAAAAGTTTACTGAACGCGACACTAAAATACATACCATTTTAGGTGCTGGGTCGTCAGAAAAGCGTGCCACGGCGGGAAGCTCGGGAGCTTTTACTTCAGCAGCAGCCTTCTTTTGAGACTTTTTATGTTTTAATTTGGCCATGGTTGTTTAATATTTTCTTCGATGAAGGTTAACTACGAAAACTCTAAAGTCTGTTTAAATTTAAAACCAAAGTCACAGCACAACACGAGACACGAGGATATGACATTAGGTTCAGGTATCTTATCCATAGAAAAGAGACAATATATATATCTATTGTCTCTGGTGTCTGCTAGAGATGGTTGTTCATAAACGAACTGTTCTTTTAGAACAATTCACCGTACTGATCGAACGAACGGATAGTTCACTCTAGTGAACTACCGTTCAGTAGTTGGAAATCAATTTTTTTAATAACCTAGTATTTGTGGAAATTCATTATTCAACGTTCATCAAATCCTAAATCCCAATAGCGATTAAATCTTTGGCAGTCCTATTTTTGGAAATTGAAAGCTCCTCTCCCTTAGTCAGCGAAATTTTCTTGGTTGGTATGTGAACAGTTCTCTTATTTTTATACAGTTAAGGTTTTGTAGTCATTTATGAGCATGCTTAAGCATACTTTAAATTTTACATATTTTAATTTTTATTAATATTTTAAAATAAGCATGCTAATAACGAGCAAGTGTGTACAGTGAATGGTACCCACCGCTTACCCAGGACCGTTCTAAGAGCAAAAGCTTCCATATCAGTCCTATTCAATCATCTCCAGGTTGACATTTCTTTCAACTAAATTGCGAAGCCCTGGTCCCCCACTCAGGTCGTATAAACCTTTGCGGGGGGGGCAGGGCCGCAGAAACAAACCATTCACTGTCCCCGTCGAAGGAATCATCTTTATTATTAAAACAAACATAATTACATACATATTTCATGGTAGATACATTCATATCAGATGCAGTGTTTATAAATAAAAATACATAAATATAAGAATTAGATATATACAAGAGTAATTTACAATGTGTATAAGAAGAAGTACAAAAGAAAAGGAAAAAATAATTAAATCAGTGTTGTAACGAAGAATACACAAGGAGAAAGTAAACGCAAGTAAGTTTATAAACAAATAAATAAATAGCAGGAGTGTATAGATAACTCCCGCGGCGGCAGCGGATGCTGTGCTTCGTATGAGTTGAAAGAGAAAACAAATTAACAAACATTAAGTCATCATTAACGAAACCGCCCCCTATTTGGGGAAAAATTAAAAGAAAAAGGACAAAACGAAAATAATTGTGTGTACAGCAAGTGTCTACAGTTGTTAGGGCATGCATGTTTGGAGCATGCTAATGAGCATGCTCAAAATAAGCATGTGTATCTTGTACCTTTAAGAAATCTGACTGTACGCACACCGATCGTAGAATATTTACCCATAGTTTGACGAATTGTCTTCGGGCAACTGCGCGTTGCCGAAATCCGAGTAGTACATTCTAAAGGCCCCCGCACACTATCCATTTTCCATTTTCAATATTATTGATTAACAAATGACTGTGTAAGGATAAACATCTTTATTAGCCCCGTCGATATTATTGAAGCGGCCATCAGGCTGGCCGTATTTTGCCTTCTCTGATTAAGTTTTGAATCGCATTTTTAAGTGCAACATGTATTTCTATGAAATGTTTTATTTTTGAAAATATTATTGAGCAGATTCGTGATTTTTAATTGATATTATTAAACAAAGGTATTTTTTTTATCCAATCCATTCACATCCTAAAAACCATCGATTAAAATACACAACAGACACATAGACATACAGAATTTGAATTTTATAGGCATAGATAATATGAAGTAATTTATGTGATAATAATTAATATAAAAATATAATAACATGGTACATCCATCACAACTATTTTTAAAAATTATTTTACTATATTAATAACCTTAATAACCTAATAATTTCATTAATAAAACATTAATAACCTCGCAGTATTATATTCCTGCCTTGATTATGAGTCGAAAATGTTCAAGCAGCCATGACCTAAATAGTTGTGGAGTTATGCAACATCAAAGTTTGCATTTTTTCAATATTTCCGACATATTTTTTATAAAACGTTTTTAAGTATTATTACAGTAACCTATATCGATGACTACCCGAGTGCCCAACTATATAAAGAATTCAATGTACCAAAAATAATAGATTTGTGGTCCACCATCCGCAGCCTCAGGATGATCTCAAGATGTATCTTTCCTCCCTCGCTAGTCCCAATTCAAGCATTAAATTCCCGTTATGTCGGTATTTTGGGTATAATTTGTACGGCGAGCATCCTCAGTTTTTTCCGAAAGCCTTTCAAATTTTTATTTCAATTTTCAATTTTTTTTATATAACATTTACATTTCAAACACAAATTTAATTCGTAAATGTTATAAATAAGTTAGAAATATATAAACATATATAAACAAAAACAAATATTAAATATAAAATTATTCACATCAAAGGTGTAGGAGAATCCTGTTCAGAGACACGGAACAGATCAATGTCTAGGGTAATATTGTTTAGCATAACAGTCGCTCTTCCAACAGGCATAACCATTGGCAGGTTGGTCCTGTATATTGGAATGTGAAACAATCTATGCTGACGCTGTCTTAGGTAATTATCAGGAACATACAAACCAATGCTCCGCATATTTTCAGGATTATTGATCATACCGCGCAACAATCGACAAAAATGCGTAATCAGATACACATTCCTTCTTTTTATTTAAATTTCTTTTTAAACGAATCTCTGCCCGAATTAATAGTAATTTTTTTTGGTGTAACTTCTTTTTTTGTTTACCCAAACCGCGAGACGGAGACCTACCCTAAATTGTAAAATTTAATTTATTTTTAGCTATTGAGTTTTAATTAATCTTTATTTTTAAAATTGTTTTGTTGTTCTGCCCGTTGTGTGGAACATCAAATTTAAAAAAATAAAAATACATTAAATACAAGAAGCGATTTTCGATCAACGAGATTTAGAGATACACAAAATTTAATTTTACCACAACCCAAAATAATTTTATTTTTCTTGCTATTAAATTATTTAATAATCAGAATATAATATATCAGAAATAATCAGAAAAATAAATTTAAAATTGAAACCAAAAAACTGCACACCTGCTAAACACATAATATGATCGCGAAACTGTTTAAAAATGTCAGTTCACAACAAATTGCTCCTCCCATCTCAATATTATCATCAAATGAAAACTAAATTAAAGGCTACTTACTACTTATATAATATTCCTTTGTATAATATAATCATTGTTATACATTCAATTCTATTTTGTACTACTTATAGTAATGCATATTTATAACTTTACATCTGCATTACTCCTTCTCTATACATGAGTGTCTGACTCTTATAGAGATAGCAGAATAAATTGTTTTATTTTATTTTAAATGTTAAAATGCATTAATTTACGTAAAAAGAACAAATAAATTAAAAAAAAATACTATTTTAAACAGAAATATGTTTGTTTATTCATTATTTTAACTATTTCCATACACTCCATAACATGTTTCCATTCACCCCATTAAGTATTTCCAATCAACCCACAAGCGTTTCTATTTTCTATTCACCCCATCGAAAGGTGAATAGAAAATTGGCATAAATTTAAGAATATCTCTAAAAATAGCGATATATATAAATATATATATTTCGCCGACCAAAAATAGGTTTGTTACATTGAGAAAGAATATTTAGAGCCAAAAAATATATAAATATTATTAAACTCACATCTTGGCATGGATGTGAAAGTGGAAATATGTTTCTACTTACCTCATTTTACGGGTACCAAACATTTTGACACTGAAAAATTTAACAATTTTTAATCAATTTAAAAATTATGACTAATAGATTTTCAAAACAATCATAACCCTCTTACGTTTTCTACGAAAGTGGAGGCCATAGAAAAAGAGGCCAATACTTATATTTACCAGCTGCACTACTCGCACAAAATGACGCACATTATTGTCTGCATGTTCTGTAGCCAGAAATTCATGAATAGCAAGATCCCAGGACCCCAGACGTTACTTATTTTCTCAAGTACCAAATGTGAATGATAAAATAGTGTTTGAGTGCATGCAAATCTTGGATCGACGGTCAATCTACAGTTATCACGTGTTAAAGATACGTAAAAATATCGCTCGCTTTTCTTAAATCTTAACAGTGCTGTAACAGTATTCATACATATATATATATATATATATATATTGTATATTGTAGAGAATATTGTCAAAAATTAATATTCAATACTGCCAGGCACTTGCCATCGGCGGTAAATTTCGCCAGACGCTTTAAAGCTCCTAACAAATAATGCAATGTTACTTATTATTTCAATACCTTCTGTAAGTAGCCAGGCCGCTCGTAGGGGTCAAAAATACCCCAGAAACAATTAAACTGTCGCTATGTGTGTGAGCGCGAGGTCGTTATTCGATCTCTAGGGGTCAAAAATACCCCAGAAACAATTAAACGAGGTCATTATTCGATCTCTCCCTCCTACACTCACTGTCGGACGTGATAATTAGATGGTTTTGCAACATAGCTCCATTCACATTCCTTATTTTTTTCCAACTCCAGGCTTCATTTCCATACATTAGAGTTGGCAGTAGAATTCCATTATAAACCGCTAGACTTGTTTCGTGTGTTAGACAACTATGTGTTATAATAAAAAACAAAAGCCACGGTGATATTACATATCCCTGAAGAGGATCCGAGACTTCTAAACTTCCTGAAGACTTTGATGTTCTCTCGGGTGTTCTTAGTCAATTTTATTCCTCGTCTTTCCTCAAATGCTCTATTATTTATTTTACACCACGCTTGACTTTTCTATTACATACGACGTAAATGTTCTTCGCCAAAGTGCACCTAACCATTCCGGTTTCCATTCTTCGCAATATCACGCTTTTTTCTTCATTTCGCCACGGATCGCTTTTTTTCCTTATTCAATGTTTACAGTGTTTACAAAATTAAATAAGCTTTTTCATTGTTGCTGATTGTCTTGGCAGCAAGTAAACACTACATTAATTTGACGCCCTGCCTGCTACACTAGTAATTTACTGTATTATAACAGACAGTGCTCTTCCAGAAGTCGGTATGTGTTCAAGAATATTTATTATTTATATAAAATAGTTATTTTGTAAATCAGTCTTAGTGCCAATAAAAAATAAGTAGTAGTAATAATTATTTGTTTACAATTTAATGATGGCGTTTATTCTATATTATAGACAAAGAAAAAAAACGATCTGAATTGGATATTTAATAAAATAAAATAAAATAATTAAAGGCATTTTAAAAGATGAAAGTAAATGTTCATATAGGTACTAGTAATTTTTCAAATTTTGTTTATATCTTGGCTTTTAACAAGTTTTGGGCATGCTTCCTTCCCTTTTCATGCAACCAGAATTTCACTTTTGAAGAAAATACGCGAGACTATGGCTACAAGTTTTTAGTTTTGTGTTTAGAGTGTTGAATATTTTTGGAGCTCGGAAAAGGTGAAATCTTTGTGAAAAGGTTTTGGTGAATTTGGATGTTCGCATCGCATCGCATACTTCCTTGGATGTCCACATCGCATACTTCCTTGGCTGACTCACGTAGGCTCGCATCGATGTGCTCCCACGCACCGCCAATATTAAACTCATCCGTAGGTACACTTTCCATCTACCGTTCTTCTTTCAAGTTTTTCTCTGATTTCATCATCTCGCAACTTTTAACTTTTGACGATTTTGAGGCCTTCTTTTTCTTTTTGGTTTTGAGTATTCTTCTTGGATCGCTATCTATGAAACAGATAAACTATTGATAGTACGAGCATAATAAAGTATTTATCCCGCGCGTATGATTCCATTAGGTTCGGAAAAGATTAGGTATAAAAAAGTTCCATTCCAGACACACCTCAAGAGAGCTTTCGTCTCCTATTCTAGACTAAAGCACTGCCCACTATAGAAGTATAGTGGGACATCGATCTTCTTCCGTCTATTTACTGACTGGATCGATACCTGATTCGAAAGATCGAATGCAAAGTAGATAAGAATCCAGTACCTACGATTAAAATAACCTTGCAAAGTAGCAGTGCAGGTATCTGGCAACCTCGGTACACAGTTGATAGGCAACAATAGATAAAATAATATTATCTACAGTCGTGTTCACAAAACTATTTTTTATTAATACAGTGGCGCAGTTACTTTACAGCCTGCCGTAGATGATCAGAACTCTCGAATTGAAAAATAACTGAGTTTCGCGGCTGTCTGACAATTAGGACAGGCAGTGGCATAACTAGAAATGTGCATGGCATAATTACTTGCGCGAAATGTAAGGAACATTTCCTCTATTACCTACTCTTCGGCTGCTCAACTCAATCCTCTCCCACATACATGAACACTCTTTTAAATTTTAATTAATTTTGCATCGAAAAAATGGTTGTAACAATTAAATATTTGTCGATTTCCGACAATGTACTATTTTTTAAGTAAAGGCGATGTCATTTTATTCTCTTATTTAGATTTCTTAAAGGTACTGATACACATGCTTATTAGTGGCACGTGAGCATGCGCAGTATTCACCTTCTTTAGCTCTTGCTTATTTGTGGCATGTGTGTACGCACATTGCTAGTAATGAGCATGCAACCGTCGGTTAATTTATGAGCATGTTAATGTCATTCACCATGAGAAGGGGTATCTTTTGAGCATGTGTGAACAGGCCTGCTTATTGTGAGCATGCTTATGTCATTCGCGGCTAGTATCGATTATCAATGCTATCTTCTCAGTCCGCGACAGATGAAACAAATATGGCGCGTTGGGGAGGTGATAAAACACTACTTTTCGTGAATTATTATAGGAATTACGAATGTCTATGGAATACTCGGTCACTGCTACGTAAAAATAATATAGCAAAAAATAATGTTTCTTCTTCTTCTTTTGGTGTCATGTCAGGTCCCCCCAACGTTGACTATCACCCGAGAGAAAGCGTCCCTGTCCTGGGCAGCACGAAACAGCTCTCCAACACTTCTTATGCCCGTCCAGTCGCGTATATTGCGGAGCCAGGAAATTTGTCTCCTTCCAACACCTCTACGACCCTCTATCTTGCCCATAAGAATCAGGTAGAGCAATTCATATTTTTCTCCTCTGAGCACATTACCCAAATACGATACCTTTCGGATTTTGATATTTGTCAGCAACTCTCTATTCACTCTAGCTCTTTGAAGAACTCTTGTGTTGCTGACCATATCCGTCCAGGGTATCCGAAGCATTCTCCGATGTATCCACATTTCGAACGCCTCCAGCCGGTTCATGCTACTCACTTTGAGGGTGCACGATTCCACTCCGTACAGCAGGACTGACCATATATAACATTTGACCAGTCGCTGTCGAAGTTTCAGGTTAAGATTGTCATCGCAGAATATCTGTCTCATTTTGTTAAAAGCAGCTCGCGATGCTTCAATTCTGCATTTGACTTCGGTTTCTCGGTCGAGGTCTTCCGCTAGGATACTTCCAAGGTATTTAAACTTTGTCACTCTCTCTATACCAGCCCCATTCAATGTGAGGCGTGCTCCCGTGTGATCTTGCCTACTAAACACCATGAACTTTGTTTTACTCACGTTCATGTTAAGACCCAGTCTCACACCAGCCTCATTAATTCTGTTTACGAGTGTTTATAAGTCTTCCATACTATCTGCCAGAATGACTGTATCATCCGCATACCTGATATTATTGATACCGTTAACCTTGACCCCCGGTTCTATGTCATGCAAAGCCTCCTTGAATACTAGATCGCTAGATAAATAATGTTTATGAAAGTTTATTAAAATATATGAATGATTCAAATCTTACAATAAAAATTATAAAAACTAAAATAAAAAATATTTTGATTTAAAGGTTCACTTGAATTTTCGATTTCAGTCTGCAGTTTCCATTTCGAACAAGAGAGTCTCTATTCTATGACAAGAACATGCTAGTAGTAAGAAGCATGTGTGTTTGATTAAACCCAGGAACTGTTTTAATTTATTGGTTCACTTGAATTCTCTATTTCAGTTTGCAAAGTTTCAATTTTGAACTAGAGTTCCTCTCTATTCTATGACAAGAGCATGCCACTAAGTATAAGAGTATGTGTGTATGATTGTTAGCTTTGAGTATGCTTATTTATGAGCACACTTGCTCATTATTAGCTTGCTTAAAATAAGTATGCTAATAATGAACAAGTGTGTACAGTTATTAGGGCATGCTAGTTTTGAGCATGCTAATGAGTAATAAGCATGTGTATCTGTACCTTATGGATTGACCTATGTATTTGCTGTCATAATCTCAACAATTTTTGTCGTATTTGTCGTCTACTATTTCCGAAAAATTATTGTTATCTTGTGAGTTAAAAAGAATTTAGAGTTATGAAGACAGCAACAGCAGGCATGGGTGGTATTAATGTCGGAGCTGCTCACAGTAGGGACCGTTCGAGGCCAGCAGCACCGCTGCGCCCCTGAGCTGGCTAAGGTGGCGATAATTCTGCAATTTGACAGTCGCAAGCGGTCAGTCAGTGAGACGGGCGTTACAAGGCATGGAGCTTAAAAATGTAAATTACAAAATTATTAATTATTTAATAAGTTCGTTTTCGGGCTCCACGCTGAGGCCAACCTAATCTCCTAATTAGCTTACTCAAGAAGGAAAGCGACCCCCTGACTTGCGCGCCGACCAATAGGAGCGCTCGGCTTCCCGGCGGAATCGTTTCGCGACTGTCTCGAAAACCGGGGCCGTGTTCTTTATAAAATTTATTTTTTAATCGATTAAAAATATTGCGCCACCCCCCCGGGGATTTAAATATGTCATTTATACAAATCTATGTCTTGCCAATAGGATGACATATTTTAATGGAACCGCAAGACAGAATTTACTGAGATATTTGAAAATATATGCCGTTTGCCGCGGCCTTTTCGAAAATTAATTCAACATTTAATTCGTTAAAAAATAGTAAACAAGTGTTTACCAGATTTTAATTATTATCATTAGATAGATCTCAACTAAGCGCATCTTTAGGTGATATTTTCAAGTGTATCGGATAAATATTAATTGCGTAACAAGCATTCAAAGCGGGCCGCGAAAAATTAAGCGCGCCCGAGTAATTTTACATATGTGAAAACATATCAATCTAATAGATGTTTGCACAAGGAACGTGATAAAAAAGGTTTAGGGTTGATACGACGTCTGTAACGTCCGTAATCTGAGTTTAAAAATATCGACCAGCCGCGCGCCGGTCGCGAGACTTTTCCATTGGCTCGCCCGCGCCCGACTAGGTTCGGGCGGTGGCCCGATGAAGGGCCAACAACTATTACTGAATATCAAATAAAGGATGCGATTGGCGTATTTAAAATATCCAAGTATTTTACTTCCTTGCTTCTCTGAGGAAGGATTTTTTATATTAATTTTATCAATCTAGCGACCATTCTCATAATGGTCCGCGGCGCTTCGCGTTGATTTTACTGATTTCACCCCATCGCGCGAGCTTTCCCTGTATGTTACCAACCACGACATATGAACTATATTCAAAAATTACATTTACAAGTGTCTTAACTAGTCCTTAAATATTTCAATCTTAAATATTTCATAAAATATTTCAATCTTAAATATTTCATTAAATATTTCAACCTTAAATATTTCATTTCTTAAGTATTTCTAATATTTTATAACATTTTTATTTTATAAGACACAAATGTAATTTCTTATGGAATTCTTGAAAGTCCAATCGCAGCTTCTGGGGGTCCGTCACTCGATCGGTCGTCAACGCGTTCCGCCGGAGATACCATCGTATCGCGTCGGTGCGGCGTTCTATCCTCTTTTAGGATCGCAGCGCCGAAACCCGCCGCCCGCACCAATTATCCGCGCGGACGCGTGGTGGGATGCCCCGTGCATCCCCACTGCATGTTGCCATACCCACTGTGTATGTCCATACAAGGCCCTAATGAGGGCCACCTCTGACGACTTGAGATGGGTCATCATCATCATCAACATCGTCTTATGATGTTGCCATTATAATCTACCTGTCCGATGCAATACAATCTTTGCAAGACTGAGATTCATGAAGCTGTGTGTAGTTTTGTCTTTATCGGTTTTCTAACTTTGGAGCTTGAACATTTGATGTGCGGTGCCTTTTATTCCTTATATATAATGTTTAAAAGTATATTTCTAATATGTAGTCATTTTTGTGTTTGTGTTTTATTTCTTATGTGCAATATATAAATTTTATTTCTAATATGTAGTCTTGCTAATGTTTAAACTTAAAAAAACTGTACAGGTAGTTGCTTCAGAACAGACCTTGTCTAGTGAAGCAACTACCTTCATTTATATGTAAACGATATTTAAATTTAAACGAAATAAAAAAATGTTTCGGATAAACTAATAGGGTCCACGCCGTAACAGGCGGACAAATTTATAGGATATTATAAATGTGTGTATTGTTAGATTTAAAATGCCTGTAATTTATATTTTTGTATAACTGCCAACGGGGGTCCCGTTAATGAGTCATCATTAGGGCGACGGACCACGGCCGTGAGGGGGTAATTAAAATGTCATTATGACTCACTCAGGCCGCGGGCACGCGTAATAATAATATTTTATTAATTTCTTTGAAATACAAATAAAGAGAAACCATCATTAGCCGCTCAATACCCAAAGTGCTGAGTATCATTTTAATTAGGATGACAAGAGCTACACGATGCAATAATAAATATATTATATATAACGTAATTATTATATGTGTAAAGTTATATAACGTAATTATAAAACTGAATGCCGTTGGCAGCAGCGTCATTTATTGGAATTTTTATTTTTATATAATAATTAAGGTGTTTTTATTTAAAAAAAACTGACTTTTATTTAGTGATTAATAAAGCCTCAAATAAACAATAAATAGAATATACTGTTTAAAATCATCCCTTTATATAAATAAAAAGCGTTTTAAAATCAATAAAAAAAAAAAAATTTCTTGCAAATTTAAAACATTATAACTTTATTAATATTGAAATTTTCTTAATTCTGTAAATATGGATTCTAGATAATGAAGTATACTGTACACGTATTAAAAAACTTATAATGCGTACATATAAATATTCATTAAAACTTTGGGCCGCCTAGGTCACTACAAACGATTTTTTGGTCGCCGCCTGTCAAATAATGCTTATATTTTCTTAATTATTATAAACAATGTTCAGTTTATTACTATATATAAGTACGAAGGTTCTATATAAGTTATTTATCTAAAAAAATTGCAGTCTAGAATATAGATTCTACTTCCTACACACTACTTCGTTCCCCAAATATAAATGTGATGCACTAATAATAATAAGTTGAATTTTTTAATTTCAATTTTTAATTATAAATTTGGTTTGGTGGTTTGGTGGGAGAGAAAATGGTATAATTACCATTTTGTCTCCCACCAAACCTCTATAAATTAAAAGGAATGCATTCCAATATTTTTTTGTTGCAAAGTTAATTATTGTTTATGAAAATGTATTTTTTTAGCCCGAATGGGCATCGTTAGGGGGACAGTAATATTCAATTAATGTTAATGCTTTTAAAGGGCTGTCGCTATGCCTTAATGCTCTAAGTGTTTCGTGTTCTTTTTTTTTCCATGTTTTTCTTGACACAGAAATCTGTCAATTTTATATTTTTGCAATAATTATTTTCCCCTTCTTTGTTATTATTAATATTCATTAATTTTGTGCCTTGGCCCTTGAGAGATGTTGTGGAAACATGAACGATAAATATTTTTTATTTTAAATTTTGTAAATCTTATGGAATCATAAGATATTATAAAATATGAATGCGCTACAAATGGTGTTAGTATTGTACGAGTTTCCATTGTCAGCTTAAAAAAAACAAATTGTTAAATCGTATAAAATAGCAAGAAGTACCGATTGTGTTTTACAATACACGCAGATAATATTTCATGTGTAGAAATATTATACACGCAAAATAAAAATGGTCACTTATAAAAATAATGTACTTAATATATAGTCTTGATTATTATTAGATTGTGTTCCAAAAATAAAATACAATCATACACTTGAATAATAACACTAATAATCCAGAACTGAACCAAGCATTTTGTATTGGATTTTACAATTTTGATGAAAGTAATAGTCATTCCCACTATTCTCTGGACATCCCATCTACCTCTTGCCTGGATTAAATGGAAACATTGCAATTCTTTGGAGGTTTTGCAAAACAATGGCACAATTTTTTAAACTAAATCTGTTACGTTATTGTTGTAGACAGACCGTTAGTAAATATATAATGATAATATTCAAAGTTATTTTGCTATTATTCAAGAAATTTTTTATATCCGGCTGAATGTACCTGTAAGCCTGTTCCTCGTAATTGAATGCAGTCGATTTAATAATAAAAGAAAAGCGCTTAGAAGAATTTAAAATGGGATTGTTAATTTTCAATTTGCGGATATCGTCGGCCATCCTTTTCCATATTTATACTATCACTGCGACGTTCTCTTTTTCATTTGGTGACAACCCAAGTGGTTACAACTCTCCAATTTTGCGTGAGTATTTTTAGACCTCGATAGAAATACTACTGTGAGACTTTCAGCACAATTCCCGCAGTTTTTCCAAATTAATTATAACTTTTCATAAAAAATCCTGATTTATTAATTTGTCTTTGGGAATGTTGACAGTAAATCCTAAAATTTACATACATATGATAAAATGCCCTCGTAGCGCAGTGGATACGACACTGGCTTCCCACACCGAGGGTTCCGGGTTCGATTCCCGGTGAGTTCACAAATTAATGCACGTGATTTACTCAAGCCTGGGTGTTTTGTGTGGCCTGTTGAAGGTAAAAAAAAAAACTTAGTAAACTATGATAGTTATGAACTTTCCACTGATGATTGTTAATGATATGAGCAAAATGTGACAATATAATTTTTGGTTACGAAATATGTTGAATAGGAGTGGGGAGGGTGGAGTAGAACAAAGGATTAGGTTAAAGGAACGAAGGATGGGAGTAGATGGGAACATAAATTGATTGAACTAGTTTGGGTGCAAAATGTTCATAGGTTTTCACGGCCGTTCAGAATCTTCTGGTTTGAATTTTCTGGGGTATTTCTGGTCGACGTTTCGGATTCCTTTGCAGAGTCCATCATCAAGGCTGATTAGGTGGGATTTGGGACACCAGCATGGGTATGGTTGTGAAATTAACCATCGTCTTATGTCCCGAATGGTCGAGTTAAAATTTTGTAATTTAAGTTAAACGAATTTTTGGATCTGTAAAAGAAGCAGTTTTGTTTACAGTTGGTCTTGCAAAGAAGGAGATGAAAAGTAGGCGACTGTTGCGATTTGGAATATGAAATGGTAAGATCAGTACTATCAACTAGGTTTTGTGCGATTTTAAATAACATTCCGGTGTCCGCTACATTTCTACGGTAAGTTAATATCGGTGTGTTAAAGAGTCTTCATTGCTAACATAAGATTGAAAACAGCGGATAAGGTAACTTAAGGATTAAGGTACTTCAACCATGTACGCATTCAATTCTGCTTTTGTGTGCGAATATATGAGAAATATAATGTCTCGAAAGTGCTAAGATCTTTCAACTATATCTTAGCTAAGTTCGTTAACTAGCCATTATGTTTCAAATGTAATATAAAAAATAAATAAATGATTACATTTTTTTAAACTTCGACAATTACATAAAGCCATTCTTCTTTAACCGTTGAAAAATGTACTTTCACAAAGTACCGAAATCTAACTCATTCCTGTGGCCAGGGCCGGAATAATATTTTTTTATCTGTTTTTTTTTCAGGGATGGTTGAGAGCGTCGGCGCTCGCAGTCTTACTAGTCCTCCTGGGCTTGCTCTTCCTGACTGGGCGCTCTTGGAAACACGGTCTCGGAAGAACGCGACCTGCGTACAACTCTAGGGTGAAGGAGATCGCGGCGCAAATGCCGAGTCTTCCGATAGCCGATTGGGAGCGGTATAAGAATCGGCGACAGCGAATGTTTTATAAAAATCGGTCGTGCGCGCCCTACCCCTCCGCGCGGGACTTGGAGTTCGACAGCGGGAGCTGGCAGACCCTGCACACGGATCCCGGCACCTTCTTCCTGTACGGAGCCTACTGCGACCTGCGCCACAGGCCCACCGTGCGCATCCTGGCCATGGCCGACCGGAGCGCGCCGGCCTTCAGCGTCTATTGCCAGCTCTGGTTCGAGGACCGAGACGAGCCGCTCTTGGTGGAGTCTCGCGACTTCGGCTACATCTGGTACAGCGCGTGGGGCGGGGACCGCGACGGGACGTTCCAGCCCTACGCGGTGACGTGCCGCCTGCCCGGCGCGGCGCGCGCGCCCTCTTCCGTGTCGCTCGTGCGCCGGCCGTGCGACGCCGCCTCCAATCACCTGCGCGTGACGTGCCGTCGGCCCGCCCGACCCGAGCCCTTCGCCGTGTGCGTCAAGGGCCTCGACTTCCCTCACCGCGACCTGTCGGTGCGGCTGGTGGAGTGGCTGGAACTGCTGCTGCTGCTGGGGGCGGACCGGGTGTTCCTGTACCTGATGGACGTGCATCCCAACGTGAGCGCGGTCCTGCGCCACTACGCGGAGCGCGGGAAGGCGGTCGTCACGCCTCTGACGCTTCCCGGCGGGAAACCGAATTTGACGCCGTTGCGCAATCTTTATTTGTCAAATAATATATTGCAAAAGCGCTTGAACGAGGTTATTCCCTACAACGACTGTCTCTACAGAAATTTGTATTCGTACAATTATATAACTCTTTTAGATGTAGACGAAGTGATCGTGCCGGTCCGTGACTTCAGCTGGGGGGCGCTCCTGCGGCGGCTGGCGGCGGACGCCTCGGGGCGCGAGGTGGCCTCGTACAACGTCCGCCACGTGTATTTCTTCGACGACGCGCGCGCGGAGGACGACCGGCTGCGGGGCGTGCCGGCCTACGCGCACATGCTGCGGCACCTGGTCCGCGCTCGGAACTGCACTCCTCCCTTCCATTACGTCAAGTCCTTTTTCAAAGTCAGCAACGTCGTGTCTGTTCACAACCACCTACCGATCGCGGTGGCCGGCTCGGTCAGACAGAAGTCCTACTCTATAGATACCGCGGACGCCAAATTGCACCACTTCCGTAAGGATTGCGTCCCTGAATTGCGAAGCGTTTGTCACGAATTTCGAAATCACACCGAAGTGGACCCCGCGATGTTGAAGTACAAGGACGAGCTCGTCCCTCGGATAACTCGGACCCTCCGCAGCCTGGGGTTTATTCCCTAACTAAAATATAACTAACTTATTATTTTTTAAGTAAATGTCTGTGTATTAAATTGAATAACATTAAATAATTTTGAAACAGTTAAAGTACATTTAATTTGGCTGATTATTTACTTTTTAAATATAAGTTTATGTTCAGCACAGGAACACGCGAATTGAAAAGTGCGCGGTTTCCCGTACTTCGGCTCGCGGCGCACACGGAAGCTGTACCACGGTCAAATCGTACAAGTGCCGGTCTACAGTGGAGGCGCTGAGATTCGATTCAGCGCAAAGCGAAAAAGTCCGAGTCCAGTGTCGCAGCAAGGTCAAAAAAATCCAGAAGCAGTCCAAAATCCAAAGCAGGGGTCGAAGGGAGAAGAAAAGAAAGTCGTGCGAAAGCGTCGTGCCAAAAGTGTCAACAGCAATGTCTTACACAGGACAAAGACTGTATTTACCAGGTGTGGATCGCCAATTTCACTTTCTGGCTGATTCTGACGCCAGGAGCAGGATGTTAAGAAATTAAAGCACACTTTGAAACTTGTAGACTGGATCGAAGAGCGAAGACACAATACGACGAAAAGACTACCTTCGCTCTGTCTGTCTGTCTATCAATGGCTCATAGAGTGTTAGGGGCTGAGCCCCCTTGTCTCTGTTGTCTGATGTATGACGGTTGGGAAAATTTGTCCCCGAAGAATGGGGTATTCTTGCGAACCATTACAAGTTATTAGTTTTTTTTTGTTATGTTTAAAAGTAAAAGTGCCATAGTTGATGTGATAGTGTTTGCGAAATCTTCAATTATTTTGTTAAGTGTGCTGATGCTGAGGGTGGGTTTTGGAATTTGAAATTTTGTTTTAAGTGTTTCCTCAAAAAGATGCCAATTTACGTGAGATTTTTTGGGTGATGGTTGGAGTGTGTTGTGGATGTCAAAAATTTCTAAGAAAACTGGGTTTTGGCCTGAATTTAGTTCGTTTTTTGTGTGAATGGAGTGTGACCATGAGAAGTTTTTCAGTACGGCAATGTCTAGTATGTCTGGGCTGTGTCCTATTATTGAGTAGAATGTTGGTTTAGTGAGAGCTGTGATGGTGAGATTTTGATCTTGTATGTATTTGTTGAGTTTTCGTCCGTTTTGGTTGGTTTTTAGGCAGTGCCAGGCTACGTTTTTGCAGTTAAAGTCACCAGCTAGAATCGTGGGTGTGTCATTTGTTGTCAGTAAGTCTAAGTCAGTTTACCTGGTGGGTTGTATATACTATGTATTTTGAGTGGGCGGGCGTGTTTTGTGTAGATTGTAATGGAGGTGGATTCCATGTATGTGAGAGTGTTTGGTGTAGGATTCACGGAGTGGGCGATAGTACGCTTGATAAGAATCAGCGTTCCACCCTCCCTCCCGTGAGTCTGTGAAGTAGTTTGTGTGATGGTTTTAAATGTGTTTCACTGACTAACAGGAGGTCGAGGGAGTGGCGGCCCAAAAAGACCACCAGTTCATCCCGGTCTCCGGCTAGTCCGTTTGCATTTCAAAGTTTAGTGATGTGTGTTTAATCGAACCAGCCATTTTTGATTATTAGTTTAGGAGGTTTAGGAGTCTGGGGATTTCCGTGAGGTTGGCTGTGATGAGGTTTGCTGGTGACGTGGATTGTAGGATTTTAGGGAGTAATTCTAATGTAATGGCGATGATCTGGGGGAGATTTGGGTTTCTGAGGAGGTTTAGTAGGAAGTCTATTCCAGTTGATGACGGTGAGGGTTGTGGGTTTGAGTGTACAGGGGGTGGGGGGTGTTGTGGATTTGCGGTTGGGGTGGGCAGTAGTGGGGGTCTGGTGGCTTGCGCGTATGAGAGTGATGGATTGGTGTAGCGTGAGACAAGAGGGTCATATCTCGGTTGTCTTGGCGCTGGGTACGTTCGGCATCCTTTGTAATTTGCGGTATGGGTTTCACCGCAATTGTAGCATTTCGCGGGACCGTCCTCCCTGTTTTTTTTGCAGGATGTAGTCAGGTGGGGACCTGCACATTTTACGCAGGCGGGGGGTGCCCTGCACATGTTGGAGCTGTGGTTCCAGAGCTGGCAGCGCTGGCATTGCGATGGGGTGGTTTTTTTCCGGAGTTTTTCAACTTTTATTTTTAGTTGAAATACATCTGTTAGGTTAAAGATCTCTTTGCCCTGACTGAAATTTTCGGTTTGGACGAGCACCAGTGGGATAGGATTTCGTTCGCGTCCAATTTTCATGCGTTTCACCGCCATGACGGGGAGGTTCTTCGATTTGAGTTCTTGGGTAATTTCGTCGTCGGATATATCTAGCGGTATTCCTCTCAGGACTGCCTTTAACGTTTGGTCTTCCTTTAGTGTATAAGAATGGAAGGTTTTTTCTTCCTTTTCTAGGATACGGGTGGCTAGTCTGAATTGGTCAGTGGAATCTACCGTGACATGGACTCCGATTTTATTGATTTTTGCTAACTTAATTTTTACTCCTTTGTTTGTGAGGAGGTCTGCGGTTTGTCTCCAGTTTTCGTTGCCCCTGATGATGATTGGCGGGATGTAGGTTTTTTTTCTGGATTGGTGTTGTTATTTGTTAGTGTGGTAGATCGTTATTCCATATTTATAACCGACGCCACTGATTCAGCATCAGAGGCGTCGGTTGTATCGGAGTCGGAGAGTGCGTCGAATTGATTTTTGGAGTTTACGCTTGATGTAGATGCCTTCGGGGATGAAGGTGCCTTACGCTTTTTATTTTTGGAGGAGATGAGTCGCCATCCCTCCGATTTTTTGTACGGAGTTTTTTTCGTGTCTTAATAGATTTTTATCATCTCCTCAAGCTCGGTTAGGGTGAAACTTTTAAGTTTTTCGTCCAAGGCTTCTTTTCTTGGGGGTTCCATTTTGGTGTTGGTGATTTTGTGTCAGTTACACTGTGATTTATCTGATTTATCAAACTCGCTCAGGTGGATGAATCCACCTGAGGAGACGGGTGGTTGTGTTTGCACTTGGTTGAACGATGTTGTTTTTGTAAAACTAAATAAGTTTGTGAAAAGAATAGGATTGTCATAGATAGAGAGATTTATACAACGCTTAACACTATTTATATATACACTTAATATTAGGTCCTTACATATGAAATTGGCATTTTGCCGTACTGGCAAATTTGATCTCAAATATCTTCTCTTTGGTTAGGAATTCCAAATCCAAATTTATACAGCTATTTACTCATGTATTTGTGTTTTGAAAATAATAATTCATTTATTTTTCCTCAATTGTTTTTTTCTTTGCGTCAATCAGTTTACAAAATGAAAAACTTAAAATATCGCGTTATTTACGAGTACGAGTTCCACCGTGGCACCAGTGCTGCAGAAACGGATCGAAGGATTAATGATGTGTATGGCGACTGGAACGGACAGGGTTGAGCCATGTAAAAAATGAGAACATAACATGACCACTATGAGCGGCGCGTGTCCAAAATAAATCAGCCGCTACATACAGAAAATTGCATTGGAGACGAGGTGTGTATGCCACCACTGAAAATTGGGTTGCTGCGACTGGAGGGGGGCCGCCCGCGCATACTGCTTCTAACTAGCTGTAGAACAACATCGTCCGGACACTAGCCCTGAGGATGGCCCTTTGTTAAATGAATATGAAAAATGCGGCCTGTTTGGCCGCCGATGTAATTTCCAGCTACAAGTGTCGATACAAATATGTGTGGAATTTGTATATGTTATGAAAATGTTTTAAAAATATGTTGATGCCTTGTAAGAAGCAGCGCTTGGCCCCTTTTTGTATGCTATATTGTCATGTGCATTATGTTGAATCTCTGATGAGAAAAATGTATTGGAATTTTATGAATTTTTATGAATAAAATGGAAATAAATAATTTTTTATTTGGCACCTATTGGTGCGTGGACAAAGGTTAGAAGTTTGAGCCGAAGGGATTCTTCCGCGATGTAACGCCCCAAATAAAGTATGTGTGTGGCACGCGGTACCCGCGATGTTCGCCAACACTAAATGGGCATGAGTGTGGCACGCAATATTCGCCAACACGGGAGACGAGTCTCGCTGCAGAGGGTCTCGTCTCTTTCTTTCCGCCGTAGAATCCGCCGACGGGCAAACACATGTTTTTGAATATGAGAGATTTTACAAGCTTACCTGACCGGCTATAACTTCTAACGCCTAGTACAGTTGCCGGCAAACTTCTTGGACATTTTTCGGCGTGGTGGGGGTATGCGCAGAAGACAAATTTTGGGTCTCGTTGGTGGAATGGTACATGCGCAAACTCTCCCCCACTTCGCCGAAAAATGTTCAACATGTTTGCCGGCATCTGTACTAAATTCCGAGCCCCCTTCTGAGATGCGTATATGGGATACCCTCCACGGGGGCCCGAAGGCCTGTACCGGGCGCCATCGTGGAGATGGTCATCATGAAATAAATGAGTACTGGAAGACCGTGAGAAAAATTTTGTATTTTTCTCGATTTGGAAACGGTGTACGCCTGCTTTCAGGCCCACGTCGCGGTAAGCTCGCGCGCACGGTTCGCCGTGGAGAATATTAAAAAGTCGAAATTTTAATCGACGATCGGAGCGGCTTATCGTGGACGAATTCCTACTTATGTAGTGTCATTGCATTCCTTTACTGAATGCCTGTCTGGAAAATATATTTTTATATATGTGGAATGATATAGGCGCGCCTGAGAGTGGAATAAAAAATTGGTTTTTGGCGCTTTTTTGAATGCCTATAACTCAGTAAATATTAACCTGAAATATTTGGAATTACTGTTAAAATGAGCGCTTGCATGCGCAATTTACATTTGTCATAGCAAAACTTGTAAAAATGGTGTTTTTGATTTTTTATGAATTTTTGAAAATTTGAGCCATTTGTGGCAAATTTAATCTTAGTTTTTTGGGCCTTGTATGACCCAGCCCGTCCAAACAACTGTGTTATTATCATCTGCTAGGTCTGTTATTACAAAATAACACAGTATTAGTCTCTTGGGAGCTAAAATGCATTTTTGTGAATTAATTTGTATCTGCCATATGAAATCTGCCGCGCGGTGAAATTGCGCAACCGCGAATGACGTAGTTCACCGCTCGGCCGCTGGGAGCGCTGCGGCGCCTTCCCAGAATTATGCAATCTCATTGGTTTTTGTAACATGCTATGACGCAATCTTGTGAAATTTTGAATTTGGTATAAATATAATGCATTTTTAAGCGAGTATCACAGTTACGCAACTCGCGTTGGTACGAGAATCGCTGTTTGGACAATCTTCTTGCTGCTTTTTATTTCTGACCCCTGCTCATCTACTTTGGACTCTGCTTTCTTGGATTTTTGTGACCACTGCTTTCTGACTTGGACTTCGCTTCGGATTTTTTCTTCGACTTTAATACGATAAAAGCACTACCTCGGCGTTTGACTTCTGGCATATCCACGGACTACGAGCTCCACAGCAAATTCTGGTGGCGATCTCTGCCTCACCAGCGAAGACTACTGAGCCGCATAAAAAAGGTGTTCCCATCCGGAACAGCGACGGTGCCGCAAAAGAAAACACATTGCGTTTTTGGTTCCAACGTTTTCGTTCTGGAAATTTCGACCTGCAGAACAAGCCCCGTGGACGGCCGGAGACCAAAGTTGATAATGAAGAATTGAAGGCTATTGTGGAAGCGGACCCATCGCAAACCACATCCGAGTTAGCTGCAGGCTGCGGTGTTAGTGATAAAACTGTTTTAATCCACTTGAAGCAAATTGGTAAGGTGAAAAAGCTTGAAAGGTGGGTACCTCACGAATTGAGTGAAGCAAATCAACAAACGCGCGTTGACTGCTGCGTTGCATTACTCAACCGGCACAATAATGAAGGGATTTTAAATCGAATCATTACCTGTGATGAAAAGTGGATCCTGTACGATAATCGGAAGCGCTCATCGCAATGGCTGAACCCTGCCGAACCAGCCAAACCATGCCCCAAGCGAAAATTGACTCCAAAAAAGTTACTTGTGAGCGTTTGGTGGACTAGTGCTGGTGTCGTTCACTACAGCTTTCTTAAATCTGGCCAGACGATTACGGCAGATGTCTATTGTCAGTAACTGCAAACCATGATGGAAAAGCTAGCTGCTAAATAACCGAGGCTGGTTAATCGCTCAAGACCACTGCTGCTTCATGATAACGCTAGACCACACACTGCACAACAGACGGCTACCAAATTAGAGGAGCTTCAATTGGAATGTCTAAGACATCCACCGTACTCTCCGGACCTTGCCCCAACAGATTACCATTTTTTTCGAAATTTGGATAACTTCTTGCAAAGGAAAAATTCAACTCCGATGAGGCAGTCCAAACCGCCTGTTCCCCACGGAAACTGATAAATTTGCGCGGTTCCATCAAGCTTGCTTCCGAAGGCCGAGGTTGTAAGTCACGGCCCGCTTCGGAGAAAATACAGTGCTAACGCCTCTATGTAGTGGGGAGCCTTCCGCTTTGAAGGCGAAATGCCTCGTAGAGGAACGTCCGTCGCGGGGTCCAGAAGCACAGGAGATTGCAGAGGCTGGCCCGTAAATTCTCAGCCGCCATCTTTACCAAATAGGAATCCATATAGGGGGCAGGATAGCAGTAAAAACACAGATGAAAGCGGTCCAAAGTGGCGTCTAAGTCACCGCACGTGATGTGCAACAGGTGACCGCCTGTAGCAAAACCATTTATTATATACTATTTTACAAGTGACGAAAGATTACACAACCGCAAATTGCGTCACAAAACCAATGGCCGTTGCCTTTGTCTTCTCCCCACTCTCAACGCAACGCACGGCGCGACTGTCGCCATCTCACGGTGATCGTCGCAACGCGCGGCGTGCGACCGCCATCTTACGGTGCTCTGGGGAAATAAGGCCGGGCCCGCCCTGATCTAAAGTCAAAAAATAAATTATAACATGTTTTGCCTGAGCCCCACGGGGTCAGAACTGTGTCACGTGATATAGCCTGACCTTGCAAAGGCTTGTGACACAGTCATTGGACCTGCAAGATCCTACATACTTAGAAATTGCATCAAAAGGTCAACCGTGAAGGCTCGAATCTTAATCAGGTCATAAATGGTAGCAGACCAGTTGTTACGCGATGCTTTGCATAAGTACCGTATAGCCCTTGCCTCAACATATATTTTGGTACCACTCTCGGCTATGGCCGAAGTGGTTTTATATACTTATCGTGATTCTAAGAAAAATCCCAAAAGGTCAAATTTTCCTCAAAGTCAAACATGAATCTATATAGACAAGTGTGTACTCCCCAAATAGGTATTTACTCAGCAATCATGACACAGAAAGATTCATCAAGATCGGACACTTCTGTCGGAAGTTATTCGGATTTTTGTGATTCTACCTATTTTTTCATCGCTCGCTGGTCCGCGGTGGTCAGATAAAAATCGATAAAAATAGAAAACGTGATTTTACGAGATTCTAAATTATACCATTAGATAGATCTCAACCAAGCGCATCCTTCAGCGATATTTTCAAGTATGTCGGATAGATATTAATTGCGTAATAGGCAGCCAAAATGCCGCCACAAATAAAGTGCGTTTGCGCACTTTCCCACACGCAAAAACATATCACTCCCATAGATGTTCACATGAGGAACACAATAAAAAATGTTTCGCTCGCCAGGACTTCTGTAACGTCCGTAAGTCAGAGTTCAAAAATATCGGCTGGCGGCACACTCAAGCCGCCCGGGGGTGACATAGCGGCCCCGGGTTTTCAATGGCCCGCGTGACTGAAACAGTCGGCGCGACCGGCGAGTCTATCATGGCGGCCAAGATATTTTACTCTCTTAAAACTTTTTTCATTTTAATTTCTACTCTAAAACATCACATAAAAGGATTCAGTTGGCACATTTAAAATACTTATGTATTTTCACTTCCTCGCCTCTTTGAGGTAGGACATTTACATTAATTCCATCAAATAGCGCCCATTCTATAATGGTCCGCGGCGCTCCGCGCGGTTTTTAAATGATTTTATCCCCATCGCGCGAGCTTTCCCTGTATCTGAATAAACAAGACAAGTAGATTTTTATTCAAAAACACATAAATTACATTTACAAAGTGCCTTAACTAATGCCTTAAATATTTCAAACTTAAGATATTCCATTTTTGAAGAATCTCAATATTCAACTTATGTATCTCAAATATTTCACCACATTCATTTCGTAAGTCACAAATGCAATTTCTTCAGGGAATCCTTTAACGTCATCCGTCGGAGATGCCAAACACATCGCGTCGGTGCAGTATCTTCTCAGTTAGGATCGCAGCGCCGGCTCGCTGCCCGCCCCGACTATCCGCCCGGGGGCGTGTGCCCATACAACGGACCGAGGCCCGACGTAGGGCCAACATTCACGACTTCAGATGGGTCATCATCATCATCATCATCACGTCGTCTTATGATGTTGCCATCATAATTCTACCTGTCCGATACACCGCCTTTAAAGATTTTATTGATTCCGGTCCGAATTGTTTTTTTAGTAAAGGGATCGATGAACTACCTATGAGATGGCAAAAGTGCATAGATAGCAATGGTAAATACTTTGATTAAATAAATATATTATAATAAAAAAAAAATTGGCTTTATGTTCCTCCCATACTAAACGCCAATTTCATATGTAAGGACCTAATATTAGTAATTGTTCTTAAAGTTATGATTATTATTTTACACGTATATACACTTAACATAATTACATATTTACAGAAAATGAATAGTCCAGACATGATTTAACGGTCGGGGGTCTCTCGGATGGAACGATTTAGCGAATCCGCGACGCGTGCACAAGCGCTGTGTTGTATATGAGCACGAGCGCTGTGTTCACCTTTGCTCGTAACTAACGTAACTGTAAATGAGTCTTAGAGTGATAAGGGCTGAGCCCCCTTGTCTCCGTAATCTCTAGTATGGCGGGTGAGAGTGATTGGTCCCTGAAGAATGGGGTGTTCCTTTTGGAACCATTATAAGTATATATATTTTTTTTTTGGATTTTTTTTTTTATTAATTTTTTTTTGGGCTTACGCCTCTTTTTTCAGTAGTTTTTTAAATTATTTTTTGTAAAAATTGGGCTAATGCCTCTTTTTTTCCATTCTTCAGGGGACCATGTGGGGGTTATACAAAAATGATGATGGGTACATGTTTTGTGGGTCTGATTCTGTTGTGGTGTTTGCAAGAGTAGAGATGGATGGATTTGGGTTGTTGGGGAGATTGTTGATGGAGCGGGTGGCTAGTTTGACTATGTGTTTGTGTAGATGTGGAATGTTTCAGTCTGTGTATTATTGTGTTCCTGACGTAGGAACAGGGTGTTTGTAGTATATAACGTAGAGATTTTGAAATTGATAGATTTTTTTTATGTCTTTTGCCGTGGCCCAGATGGGGCTGGCGTAAGTTGTGATGGGTCTAATGAGTTGTTTGTATAGTAAAATCTTTGTGTTTGTGTTGAGTGTGCTATGTTTGTTGAGTAGACAGTTAATGCTGCCTTTGGCTTTGTGTGCAGTTTGTGAAGTATTTTCGATGTGTGGTTTCCACGTGAGTTTTTTGTCTAGTGTGGGGCCGAGATATTTGATGGAGGATTGCCATTTGATAGGACGTTATTAATTTTGACACGTTATTGATTTTTTTATTGCATTGCTAGCATTGGTCCGTGCTGGATGCACACTGTGAAAATGAAGTTTAAATTTCATCGCGTTTGGTCAATTTTGTGAGAAACACATAACGCTAATTTTCTGACTTGGACCAGAAAATTTCTTACTAGGACCGGAAAAAAAGTATTTTTTTTTATTGCATTGCCAGCATTGGACCATGCTGGATGCACTCTGTGAAAATGAAGTTGAAATTTCATCGCGTTTGGTCACAATCTTCAAATATGTGAGGAACACATAACGCTAATTTTCTCACTTGGACCAGCAAATTTCATACTAGGACCGCAAAAAATTTTGATTTTTTTTATTGCATTGCCAGCATTGGACCATGCTGGATGCACACTGTGAAAATGAAGTATAAATTTCATCGCGCTTGGTCAATTTTGTGAGAAACACATAACGCTAATTTTCTGACTTGGACGAGCAAGTTCTTACTAGGACCGCAAAAAATGTTTAATTTTTTTATTGCGTTGCCAGCATTGGACCGTGCTGGATGCACTCTGTGAAAATGAAGTTGAAATTTCATCGCGTTTGGTCAATTTCGTGTGAAACACATAACGCTAATTTTCTGACTTGGACCAGCAAGTTTCTTACTAGGACCGCAAAAAATGTTTAATTTTTTTATTGCATTGCCAGAAATGGACCGTGCTGGATGCACTCTGTGAAAATGAAGTTGAAATTTCATCGCGTTTGGTCATAATCTTCAAATATGTGAGTAACACATAACGCTAATTTTCTGACTTGGACCAGCAAATTTCTTACTAGAACCGCAAAAACTTTGATTTTTTTTATTGCATTGCCAGCAATGGATCGTGCTGGATGCACTCTGTGAAAATGAAGCTTAAAGTTCATCGCGTTTGGTCAATTTCGTGTGAAACACATAACGCTAATTTTCTGACTTGGACCAGAAAATTTCTTACTAGGACCGGAAAAAAAGTATTTTTTTTTATTGCATTGCCAGCATTGGACCATGCTGGATGCACTCTGTGAAAATGAAGTTGAAATTTCATCGCGTTTGGTCACAATCTTCAAATATGTGAGGAACACATAACGCTAATTTTCTCACTTGGACCAGCAAATTTCATACTAGGACCGCAAAAAATTTTGATTTTTTTTATTGCATTGCCAGCATTGGACCATGCTGGATGCACACTGTGAAAATGAAGTATAAATTTCATCGCGCTTGGTCAATTTTGTGAGAAACACATAACGCTAATTTTCTGACTTGGACGAGCAAGTTCTTACTAGGACCGCAAAAAATGTTTAATTTTTTTATTGCGTTGCCAGCATTGG
>JADDOH010008046.1:0-123895 GCA_016648135.1 Agrypnia vestita | reverse complement strand
CGGCGCGCAAGGCGCCAAAGACTGGCGGCCCAGGTGCGACGAATGCTGCAGCCGCCGCACCAGCAACCAGTGATACAGTGGGCCTGACGAGTGGCCAAGGAGGCAGACAATATGTCTTCCTCAAAGTTCTTCCAGTGGTGGTGGGTGGCCCCCGCGGGCAATTAAAAGTGCACGCGCTTCTCGATGAGGGATCGACGGTTACCCTCATCGAGCAAGAAGTGGCCAGTGCCGTCGGGGCCAAGGGACCGGTTCGTAGTCTGCGCATACATGGCGCGAGTGGGATGTGCTCTTCAGACAACCGGTCCCAATCAGTGAGTGTTACCGTGCGCGGTGACGGGCCCGAATTCCCGATGAGGGCGAGCACGGTGCGTAGGCTCGCTCTCCCCTCACAGTGCGTGGTGAGCAATAGGCGCGTACCGCGAGGTGAGGGATACGCCAGTGTGAACGAAGTGCAACCGCAGCTTCTGATCGGGCAAGATCACGCGCACCTCATTGTGTCAAGAGAGGTGAAGGAGGTGCGCAACAACGGTATCCAGTCCCGCACAGCCCTAGGATGGGCCACACACGGCGTATTCGGGAGCGATATCCACAATAGTGCCGCAACAGTGTTGGCAATTGCGGGTACGGTGTCTCCAGCAACCGACAACTCTCTGGAGGGACTAGAGTTCGCGAACATTTCGCTGTGGATTCGCTGGGCGTAACCACCGCAGCCCGCATCAACAAGGAAGATGCGCGGGCCGCCGCTATTATGGAAGCGACTACCCGGCAGCTGCCCACTGGCCAGTGGGAAACCGGCCTCCTATGGAAGCATGACGAGAGAGTGCTACCAGAAAGCCGCCAGTGCGCTGCCAACCGCCTGGCCGGCATTGAACGAAAAATTGCGAAGGATGCGGCATACGCGGGGGCATACAGGGACAAAATAGAAGAATATATAACCAAAGGATATGCCCACCCCCTGTCGCCGGCCGAGGAGGCCGGCATGAATGGAAAATTCTACCTGCCGCACTTCGCCGTTTTTAATGCTAATAAACCAGGCAAGATACGAATTGTCTTTGATGCGGCAAGCAAATGCCGCGGCGTCAGCCTCAATGATGTACTAATAACCGGGCCGGACCTGCTCAGCTCTCTATTGGGCAGTGTATTCCGGTTCCGAGAAGGAAAAGTGGCGCTGGCAGCGGATGTAAAAGAGATGTTCCTGCGAATAAGAATCCGAGAAGCGGACCAGGCAGCACAATTATTTTTGTGGAAAAAACAGGGCGAACCGGAACCAACCACGTATCAAATGACTTCAATGCTATTCGGCGCCACGTGCTCGCCCAGCAGTGCCCAGTACGTCCGCAACCGGATCGCAGATGCCAGCGCCGCGGAATTTCCGGCTGCCGCCAACGCGGTACGAAGAACATTCTACATGGACGACTACCTCGACGCAGTGGATACCTCAGAACAAGCAATAATGATGATGAGGCAAGTGTCCGAAATACTGCGTCGAGGTAACATGCAGCTGGTGAATTGGGCCTCCAACAGCAAGGAGGTCCTGGAAAAGATCGATCCAGCTATAAGGGCCGTAGAGCCAATGAGAATCATTGGTGAAGAAACAACGACCGAGAGGGTGCTCGGGATAGCGTGGGAACCCGCCTCCGACAAATTTGTGTTCAAATTTATCAACTTACCGGAGCTAAAGGAGGCGGACCGCCCGACCAAACGGCAACTGTTAAGCGCCGTAATGAGAATCTTCGACCCGATTGGCTTCCTAGCCTGTCTACTGATCCGGTCGAAGATACTGCTTCAAGACGTATGGCGATCCCAGGTCGGGTGGGATGAAAGGATACATCCCGAGCACGCAGAAAAGTGGCGCGCATGGTACGGCATTATAAAAAAAAGTGAGTGTCAGATAGCGCGTCCTTGCCTCTCGAGTCGAAGTAGCAAGGTAATGCTGCATGTCTTTTGTGATGCATCAGAAAAAGCGTGCTGTACGGTGGCCTATTTCGTCGAGACAGGAGAGGGCGGCATAAACGTAGCCTTCATCTCGGCGAAATGTAAGGTCGCACCGTTAAAGCCGCTTTCAATTCCCAGAATGGAGCTACAGGCGGCGCTACTGGCCGCACGGTTGGCCGCCACCATCAAAAGGGAGCACCGCTGCTGCATTGACGATACCGTGTTTTGGACCGACTCCACAACAGTCTTGTGTTGGCTGCGGACCGATCCCAGGTCCTATTCGGCGTTCGTCGCGAACAGACTTGGAGAGATAGACGAGCTCACGCACGCCGAATCTTGGAGGTGGGTGCCAACACAGCACAATCCAGCCGACATTGGGACCAGGGATGGCGAACCCCCGGACCTTGCTGCGGATAGCATGTGGTTCGGTGGGCCAGAGTTTCTCAGGCAGGGCGAGTCGGCCTGGCCAAAAGAAAAAGCACGACCGCAGCCTGACGAGAGCTCAATGGAACGAAGACCGGACACGGTGCTGGCGGTCCGGCAGGCCAACACGGGGGGAGCACTTCCCGACATAGTGCGCTTCTCGTCATGGACTAGACTGCTTCGCTCGACCGCTTGGGTACAGCGCTTTGTGGCAAATTGTCGCAGTCAATCGGGGAAGCAGTCCGCCCGAGATGTCACTACCGACGAGAAGACAGCGGCCGAGCGCACCTGGGTTAAGCACGCTCAGGCAGACGTTTTTGGGCCAGAAATACGGGCCCTGCAAGAAGGTAGGGCTATAGAAAGAAATAGCCGATTGTACCCGATGACGCCACGATTGGACGAATACGGCGTCATCAGGATGGGGTCACGGCTAGAGCAGACCGCAGTGGAAGGGATTCCGGCAGGATTAAGAGCGCCCGTCATTTTGGACGGCGCGCACCCATATACACGGCTCATGGTACGCCATTACCATGAGCGCGAAAATCACCCGGGCACAGAAAAAACTGTCGCAGATGTGCGCGAAAACTTTTATGTGCTGAGATTGAGACCGACCGTGCGCCGGGTGAAATTAGCATGTCAAGCGTGCCGCAACATGAAGAGTCAGCCGAACCCGCCATTAATGGGGCAATTACCAGACTGTCGGCTGGCTCATCATACGCCGCCCTTCCATCACTGCGGCCTGGACTACTTTGGGCCGATGCAGGTGGCTATCGGCCGACGAAGGGAAAAGAGGTACGGCGCGCTATTTACGTGCCTAACGACGCGCGCCGTACATGTGGAACTGGCGGAGTCACTATCAGCAGACTCTGCAATACTCGCCATCAGAAGAATGGCCGCTAGGCGCGGCCATCCGCGCCTCCTTTATTCAGATAACGGCACGAACTTCCGAGGCGCGGAAAAGGAGATGGCGGCCGCCCTGGCTGATCTATACAATGATCCACGGATGCAGGGACATCTAGCGGAGAGCGGGGTTGAATGGAGTTTCAACCCCCCCCTCGCCCCGCACATGGGGGGCGCCTGGGAGAGCCTCGTGCGTGCTGTCAAACGCGCACTGGAAGCCACACTGAAGGAACGGGCACCGCGGGAGGAGACTCTAAGGACTGTACTGGCCGAGGCCGAGTTTACAGTAAACAGCCGTCCACTGACGCATGTGTCAGTGGACCCACAAGATGACGCGCCGATCACACCCAACCATCTGCTACTTGGAACAACGGGCCGCAACACCCACTTGGCCCTCTATGGGGCGCTGGATGAAAAAGTATGTTTAAAAAAGCAGTGGCAGATGGCGCAACAAATGGCAGATTTATTCTGGAGAAGGTGGATGAGGGAGTACCTGCCGACATTGGCTCGAAGGCAGAAATGGCAGGAGCCCGCACCACCCATCAAAGAGGGAGAGATGGCCGTCATCGCCGATCCCGCGATGCCCCGCAACACATGGCCCAAGGGGAGAGTGATCGAGGTGAAGCTCGCGCCCGACGGGCAGGCGAGGGTGGTTCGATTAAAAACCACAACGGGCGACTACACCAGGCCCGCAACAAAGATCATCACCCTGACAAGGGCGCCGCAGTGAAGGCGTCGCTGAAGGACCCTGTGGAAATCCTGTCCTCCCTAGGAGTGCAGGCGGACTGCACGGGGGGAGTGTAACGGACAGGATGAATGATAGCCCTGAAAAGAGCTTCCTCAAAGAAGATGACATTGCCGAGTTCCATGGTTCGCTGCGGACACCGATCAAGGTGGACCTGTGACGTCATCTTATTCACGGGCGACCGGGCAGGACGCCGGTGCGTCATCACCACCCTGAGGACCGTAAAGACGGGTCCTATGCCTTGATAAATTTGTGAACAAATTTATGTATGAAAATTTATGAAAATAAAATAGTTGTGACATGTTTTAAATTATTACATATTATTGTAAGAACCTAAATATTGACATATATGAATGTACTTTGTCACATGTTTATTTTCAATAAACGAGAAAATCGCTGTTGCGATAGACCGGGGTGGTGAGTGTAGCCAACTGTATGGCATAAAGACAGATATAAGAAATATTATTGAATATTTTCGAGTGACGGCCAACTGTATGGCGGAAAGACAGATACAGGAAATATTATTTCCTACGGCTAACTGTATGGCCTGACAGACAGAATTACGAAATATTGTTTAATATTTCAACACATTTAATATAACCTTTATACGCCGTCTGGACCACTTCTTCTGACTTTTACTCAACACCTCTGACCTCTGCTCTACCTACTGTTTTTGGATTTTGGAACTTCAACTGGACTACCTGCAACCGGATAATTCACTTTTGTGAATATTTAGAACAGCCACTGTCAGCGGGTTTACGATTACCGCTGTACAGTCTTGGTCTGTTCTACGAGTCAAGTACGGGAGACCTGCGCATCATATCTTCGCGTATTCTGTACGGAACAATTTTATTATTTTTATATCCCTTCACCCGCCTCGAGATATCAGTGTCCTAGTCAGTCACCTGACGTTTTGATTGTACCTAGGGGAGGGCGTAACCGCCGGCTTACGTAGATCTGAGATCTCCCGGCCGGTTTACCACACCGTGATTTTATATCACCTCAGACCTTACCCCCCCTACTCCGGTATATCAAGTGGCGCTTCCAACGCGGGGCTCGTGCGTTTAACGCACGCCGGGAAAGGGCTTCTCTGGCGGATTCCACCCTGAGATTTAGATTAAAGACACTGATATCAAGCGAGTGAAACGAGGGATGATAGAATCGAGCTAATCGGTTGGTACTTCAACCTTAAAGTACCTGGCGCCCACAGACCTAAGTAATCGAGCCTAATAACTTACCCGGTCGGTACCATATGATAAACTTGTGTGCGACGAATCGTGCACCTAACCATGGGGTTCCGTAAAGAAATAAAATCGTGCGCGGAAAGGGAACAATTTCGCCAACCGCCACAAGTAGGAATATGTTACTATGTAATTTTCCTGCAGACGATTTTTGTCGCGATAAGGCTCGCGGCGCGAGTAGAACCGCGGATTTCACGAAGGGCGGATAGCGTTGTACAGTCGGCGAATCTTTTCGCGGTTTTGATATGTCCGGGGAGACAACCGGATACCAAAATATTATTTTATCGGGGCACCAAAATAAAGACATTATAGTAAGAATAGATTTAAATTAAAGTACGGACGATTACAACAGCAGTTCTTTTCCCGGAAACACTTTTAATTTTTTTCTCGTTTATATAAGTTAGAATTAAGTGGAAATATTAGAAATTAGTTAACACGTAAGAATAAAATATATTCCGATAGATTAACAAGATGACAGCGGCGTGCCGACAGTCAAACCATTCTGGTTTCGTCCCAGACAATGGGAGCCGAGAGAGGTTGTTTTATGATGCACTCGAGCTAGGAATAGTAAATAGCGGGTCAACGGCCCCAGGCGCCGATAATCCCCATAACACCCCATTGTTACTTAATTAGGAGGGGCCGACCGAGTACTTCAAAAATGTATATTTAGGTCGAGTTTACGGTCGCTGACGATAATGAGTTTAGTGTAGGTCCTAATGTGCCCACTCATTGAGGACAACTGGTAATGTTTTACTGCCTCTGGGTGTACGTGGATAATAATTGTAGTCGTAGTAAGAAAGGGAGATTCAGAGTATTTTTTTTCTCTCTCGTTATCGTACACTTGAATATAGAGTAGGCGCCACTTTCTATTTTTCCGTCTTTTTTTTTATTCGTCGTTTAAGATTTACTATCGAACCGGAAGTGGGTTAAGTACCAAGCGATGCGTAGTTCGGAATTCGCGATAAATAGGATACGAGGTGGCCGAGGCGACGATGTAGGCATTATTTGTTTTTTTTAAATATTCATAATTCTCCTTGTTCAAAACCGGTCTCAGTGCGAGGCGCGTTAGTGCGGCGTGTGTTTTTTCTCGTATGTGTTGTGGCGCCGGAATATGCAGCGGGCGTAGAACAGAGTCCAGCAAGGCTAGAGCGCTGAATGCGGACGCAGGGATGACGAAGTAGGACGAAGCGAGACGAGCGTGAGACGACGGAGGACCCAGGCAGCGGTCACGGGCACGGTTCCATCATCGGCAGGGCGCCGATATGGATGCATAAGGGGGAGACGACGAAGGAAACCGCCGGAGCACAAGGGCGTGTTAGGCGAGGAAGGACCCGAAAGGGGGGTCGCGGGCGCGGACCCCATCGTCGGCAGGGCGCCGACATGGACCCGCCGGAGTGAAGTGAGAAAAAGAGCGAGGAGGGCTGCATAGGAAAACGCACACATACACACACGCACGCACGCAAGTAATAACCGGAAGGGAGATGAGTGACACCGGAAGCCAGAAGGCTGGAGATTTTTTTTCCGTTTTCCCTGTTCCCCAATATAGTTTGATAACCCCTAGGTCAGGAGTCAGTCCGAGATATTTTTTTTTTGTTTTGTCGCCTTGGCTCTTCGCGCGGAACGATAGGTTAGGTCGCTGGGCTAATGCTGAAGAGGGAGTGCTAGCGACCACCAAACGCACATCAGGTGGCCTAATAATAACCGGTTCGCGTCAACTCGGGGGGGTGCGTGTTGATGTACCGGAATATGACGCGAACCAGGTTATTAATTTTGTCCTAGGGCAATACCGAAATCAAAGCGCCCATGTTTCGAAGATCACGCGCCATGTGGTCACAGCCACAGCCCCGGCATGTTCGATCTTTTGTTCGAGGACGAAATATGTGACCTATTGTTCAAAAAAATAACATTGCGACGGACGATCGCCCTTAGGATAGCCCGCCATAAAACATACGAAACAATGAATTAGAAAGTTAGGGTTGCCGAGGGCGTTGGGCATCGCCGAAGACATTAAGAGTGCACGGCCTTTTGTTAGGATGGACAATACGTTCGCAACCTTTTGTTCTTAAGTAACATCTTGGAAGGGTAAAAACGGTAAACCTTTTCTTGCAGCGGGACGTATATCTCTAACCCCGATTAAACAATAGAAAGAACATCTTGGCCAAATGCGAACACATGGGACAACGGTTTAGAAAGCTGCGTTTGTTAGAGAAGTCGCCATTGTTTTGGGAAAGACATTTTTTAGAAAAACAAGATAATAATTCCGAAAGTCGTCGCAGTAAACTTACTATTGTCCTCGACAGACAATAGAGATGTTTTAGAAAGCGCTGACATACCGATCCCCCACATGGCGACACTATCCGCGAGATGTAGGATCGTATAAATTATATTATTATTATAAGGGCGCGAGGATCCCGCAACGCACGACCAGGCGGTCATTATCAATAAAGATAACAGGGGTCAATCAATTAAGAAGGTAGAGGCCGAATTAGAAATTGAGGCAAAGTGGTGAATCATAATATCAATGTAATATGTACCTAATTAATGAGCAACTGATATGTTTAATTTAAGTAAGGTAATGATAGTTTAGATAACCCAGGCCACCTCTGCAGGTGGATGTTACTCGTTTTATATGTAGTTTTCTCATTTATTCTGTATTCTATTGTTAAGTACCGAAATGAACGGGACATTGCAATTTGAAATAATAACGAGATCATCCCGAATTAATCTAACTTGTAGCAAATAATAAAAAATGTATTGATCGTAACAAAAGGAAAAAAAACTTGATTGTATTATTGCCGACGATGTTTGATATTGATGTAATATATAATATATAACGTAATAGAATATTATCTCGTGAAAAGATGTAACACGGTTGACGAGATATAAGATTCCGACTTTTTAGTCTTTTGAAATCTGTCTGCAGAATGAATTTTAGCACACGGGGTTGAAACAAAATAGTTTAATTAATTGCAAATAAGTAAATGCCGTGTTGGAATAAACATTAATATTACTTTAGATCGAGGCTTTCATGTCTTATGTTTTCATATATTACATACACCTAGTTGAATAATGTTAATTTGTGAGTTTTAATTATTTTTAAGAATAATGTTAATTTGTCATTAGTTATTCAAGCTCCCAATATTGTGTTTTTTTTATACAAATTTGTAGGTTGTAGGTATATAACCTATCTGTAAACATGCAATTATTGTTTTGATTACTCGTTTAAGCAATATGATTTGTCGGTCTGTTTTAAAATAGTTGTTTTAATCTAGTAATAATAAAGCTTTTGAGCTTTATTATTATTTATTTGTAATTAATTTCACTCTTTACGATACACCATTCACTTTGGTATTTGTCCGCTTTAAAAAAAGAAAAACATAACGAAAATTCTTAAGTTAGTTAATTGTAGTAGGGACTTCCGCTACTGGTAGTGTTTCAAAATAATTCTTGTTTGGAAAATTTTCAATTGTCTGCCTGGTGGAATGTGGCTTATATAATTTTTTTTAGTGTTCTCTATTTTTATTCTTATACCAGGGGTGGAAGAAAGCTGATTTGATAAGATAATGATTAGTATAATGAAAGTCCTAAAAAAAAATGTTTTGCATTCAATCCAGCTTACATCAATATGTACTTCAATAAGTAAGAATTTTCATTATTTAGGTGTAAATAATGCTACATTAATTAATTTACGCCAAGTTTTCTTAATTTTTCTTCTAGTAATAAGGTTTAACATAATTTCTTAAAAAAAAAAATGTCTATCGAATTTGATTATGTTAGTATATGTAAGCATTCCTTTTGGGTAAGTGGCAAAGAAATTACAAAGATGTATACAGAACATTAACATTAGGGGACCCGCTTGAAGCATGTATCCCATGTAAATAAGTTTTTATGTTAATTGATTCACTAAGAAATGCCACGATGTCTGTATAATTTTAGCCCTTTGTTTTGTATCTCTATGTCACATATTGACAATTATGTTTGGTCCAACTAAGAAGTACGATAGCTTGTTTTATTTAAGCTAAAATTAAAAATAAAACTAAGTATCAAGTACATGTTGTCATTGTTAAAGAAAAAAAATTAAAAAGAAAAAGAAAGGAAGAGAATATGCGGAGTGGTAAATTTTAAATACCGTCCGGTTTATCATAAAAAAAAAAAAGAAATAATAATGATTTTGTGGAGGCATCGAAGATAATCAATGTAAATGATAAGGATTGACCTGTAATGATGTAATGTATAAATAGCGTTAAATCAATGTTAATGATAAGGATTGACCTGTAATGATGTAATGTATAAATAACGTTAAATATTGGGAGGCCTACTGTAAGAATCAAACTGACACTTAATAATAAGATTGATATTGTAATGCATACTTAAGGAATTTTACTATGATCTAATGAAACCCTACGTTCAATCCCATGTAATTAGTCAATAATGGTAGAAATAACTGGTCGATAAAAATATGTCTATCTGGCGTGTCGATTTAATTAAGTATGTATATGTAAGCAGTTTTGTTTTTTGGGTAATAAGTGTTGATGCGAATTTGTGTTTTCAATTTTCCGCCTTTGCCAATTTGTACTGTAATATTTTCCTTAAGTTTAATTCACTTTGCAATTTTTTTTGGTGACGGGATAGGGATATGAACAGTGAACAAAGCGTTCGTGAAATAACAAAGTGTTTAGGCCTACATACCAGAAAAGCATCGAAATTAGCCGCAAACTGGGAGAACAATAGGGGGCGGAACGGAGGCAACATTGGGTTCGGTAACCAATAGCGTCAATCGGGAATAGCGTCAATCGGGACCTGAGAGGAGACGAATGAACGACGGAGGCGGACATCAAAGGAGCCAATCGGCGAAAGACCAACTGGAGGCTTCCCCTCGAGCCCCCGCGACCACACCCTGGGTCGCCGGGGAGAGAATATAAGGCCAAGCCAGCCGCCAAGAAATCAGTTATGAGTTGAAGTTAGAAGCTGAAGGTGGAGAAACCAGGAACTCTAGCCTGACCCGTAAAATCGGTCCGGCCGAATACCCTGGTAACTCTCGAAGAAAGTAAGTCCGAACGGTAGCGACCACCGAATCGGCATCGCGACGCCAGAAACGACGTATCAGAAACCGCGACGCACAGTGTACCGCCGCGACGCCCAGTGACAAAAGAAGCGACGCCCCGCTGCCGACCGCCACGACGCCGACGTCAGAAGCCGCCGACGTAGCCTGCACAGTCAGAGGACGACGCCGACGTCAGAAGCCGCCGACGTAGCCTGCACAGTCAGAGGACGACGCCGACGCCAGAAGCCGCCGCCCACCACGAAGCAGCACGAAGAAGACACCTGCCGAACTCTCCGAAACAGGTTACCCCGATCTAAAGACTTTTTCTCCGCCCACCTGGTTCTACCGAAGTGTTAATTTAATCTCGTCACCATCCATTTTAGCAGTAAGATCAGATTTTTTATGTGTTTTGTTTTTTTTTTCTTTGTTTATAATCTTGTCCTCTCCCTCTAAATTAGGGTTCATGTAATTTTTAAATTAGTAACCACTTTGCTGCGTCGTATGTAGGTTAAGATTAATGTTTCATGTAAATTAATTTGCTACTTTACCCAATATAGAAACTTGTGAAATTGTTTCGATTTTATTATTTTTATATCCCTTCACCCGCCTCGAGATATCAGTGTCCTAGTCAGTCACCTGACGTTTTGATTGTACCTAGGGGAGGGCGTAACCGCCGGCTTACGTAGATCTGAGATCTCCCGGCCGGTTTACCACACCGTGATTTTATATCACCTCAGACCTTACCCCCCCTACTCCGGTATATCAACTTCACGCCTTTTGAAGTGATAATTTGCATATTTTTTCAATATTTGTGACTTATTTTTTACAAAACGTGTCATAACAGTAACTTCAATCGAATACGAAAAATTTATTCGTTTCAACAAAAGTTAAAGAAAATGATAAAAATCACGTAAAAATTCTAATTGAAATGGTTCCAATTGGATTTGGAAGGTTTTTAAGGCCCGAGCAAACTTGGCTTTTTAAAATTTAAATAAATAAATAAACTTTTTTAAATAATTCACGGCAAAATAAAACACTAATATTGATAAGTGTGTAATTTCTCATCAAATGATAAGAACACATATCATTTACTTACATAAAGGAGAGTGTATCCAACTTTTTTTTCAGAAAACTTTTTAAAATAATTTTTATCTGGTTAAACATATTATCGTTTGAATTTATTGTAGTATCCAGCACGGAAAAATAAAAATTAATTCTGGTTTACGAGTATGTATTTTCGGCAAAATTAATAACTCCGTCAATATTGATCCTAGAAAATTAAGTGAGGAAAATGATAGAGTACCTGCAAGGAACCATAAAATTGTAAATATCCTTACCTTTTACACTTAAACGAAATCTATCTGACTCTTACGGTCAGTCCCAAAATATTTTTTTTCATATAATAACTTTATAAACACGTACATTGATTTGTATACGCAGTAATTAGTATGATATAACCGCGTTAATTTGTGCCGCTCCGAATCGCTTTATTCTAGGAATTCCGTCCTTAAGTTGACCTTTTTTTTGGGCCAGCAAAACAGATGCGAGCGAACAACGCAGTCCTGTTTTGCGGCGTTAACCCTAGAATAAGATTATTATTTTAGAATAAGATAATGTTATTTTAGAATAAGATTTGTTAGTAAATACTATTTCGTGGCTAGTATTAGGTGTGATAACGCAAGCAGTAATTTACGAACATTGCCGAGTATAATGGTTTTCGCGCCGAAAATATTTACGCGCGAATATTTCGGACGTATTCAGCCCCCGCGCGGGTTGTGAGTATGGAGAAAGGGTGCGCGGGGAGAGGCTCCCTGGGCAGCTAGAAGAGAGGTCGGTGTGGCAAGCCCGGATCAGTTCGCCCCGACCTCCCTCCCGGTGAGGCGAGTATCAGCCCCGGGACGCCACCCGCAGAGAAGAAGACGCGACGGCGAGGATGGCCGCCTTGCCTCGGATGGCGGCCGGTCCTCCACGAGGAGTTCCAGGAGGAAGTCTCCCGGCGATGCGACGCAGCGGCGACAATCGGCGGGACAGAGCGCGTGGCCTGGGATAGGACACCGCGCCCCCGCCAGATGACGGCGCGGATCCCGCGACCGACGCGGCAAGACGCGCGCGGCTCGCGGATCCCGCGCTCGTAGCAAGCACGCGACGCGGTGTGCCAGAGGAGCCACCCGCGGCAACCACGACCGCGGCTATGAGGGCCACGGATAGTGAAATGTGTTCCGTGCAACGAGTGATAGGACACGATAACGTTTGTGAATCAGGACTACTTGCGTTTAGATTAGGATTAGTTTTAAGTTAGTGATATTTTTTTTTTTAGTTGATAAGTCTAAAGATAAGAATTCTGTTTTAATTAAATAAATTGTTTAAATATTCAAATACTGGTGGTTGGTGTTCTTAAATTTCCCGCTCCCCCTCCCTTGGCAAGTGCATTTTAATCTTGATATAGGAAGGACGCGAAGCGTCTCGCGGCTATCAATCCTGATTGATTGATACCCGTTCATATCATATTCGGCTGTTGATGTACCGGAATATGACGCGAACCAGGTTATTAATTTTGTCCTAGGGCAATACCGAGATCAAAGCGCCCACGTTTCGAAAATCACGCGCCATGTGGTCACAGCCAGAACAGCCCCGGCATGTTCGATCTTTTGTCCGAGGACGAAATATGTGATCTATTGTTTAAAAAAAATAACATTGCGACGGACGATCGCCCTTAGGATAGCCCGCCATAAAACATACGAAACAATGAAATTAGAAAGTTAGGGTTGCCGAGGGCGTTGGGCATCGCCGAAGACATTAAGAGTGCACGGCCTTTTGTTAGGATGGACAATACGTTCGCAACCTTTTGTTCTTAGGTAACATCTCGAAAGGGTAAAAAACGGTAAATCTTTTCTTGCAGCGGGACGTATATCTCTAACCCCGATTAAACAATAGAAAGAACATCTTGGCCAAATGCGAACACATGGGAAACGGTTTAGAAAGCTGCGTTTTGTTAGAGAAGTCGCCATTGTTTTGGGAAAGACATTTTTTAGAAAAACAAGATAATAATTCCGAAAGTCGTCGCAGTAAACTTACTATTGTCCTCGACAGACAATAGAGACGTTTTAGAAAGCGCTGACATGGCGACCTATCCGCGAGATGTAGGATCGTATAAATTATATGATTATTATAAGGGCGCGAAGATCCCGCGACGCACGACCAGGCGGTCATTATCAATAAAGATAACAGGGGTCAATCAATTAAGAAGGTGGAGGCCGAATTAGAAATTGAGGCAAAGTGGTGAATCATAATATCAATGTAATATGTACCTAATTAATGAGCAACTGATATGTTTAATTTAAGTAAGGTAATGATAGTTTAGATAACCCAGGCCACCTCTGCAGGTGGATGTTACTCGTTTTATATGTAGTTTTCTCATTTATTCTGTATTCTATTGTTAAGTACCGAAATGAACGGGACATTACAATTTGAAATAATAACGAGATCATACCGAATTAATCTAACTTGTAGCAAATAATAAAAAATGTATTGATCGTAATAAAAGGAAAAAAACTTGATTGTATTATTGCCGACGATGTTTGATATTGATGTAATATATAATATATAACGTAATAGAATATTATCTCGTGAAAAGATGTAACACGGTTGACGAGATATAAGATTCCGACTTTTTAGTCTTTTGAAATCTGTCTGCAGAATGAATTTTAGCACACGGGGTTGAAACAAAATAGTTTAATTAATTGCAAATAAGTAAAAGCCGTGTTGGAATAAACATTAATATTACTTTAGATCGAGGCTTTCATGTCTTATGTTTTCATGTATTACATACACCTAGTTGAATAATGTTAATTTGTGAGTTTTAATTATTTTTAAGAATAATGTTAATTTGTCATTAGTTGTTCAAGATCCCAATATTGTGTTTTTTTTTATACAAATTTGTAGGTTGTAGGTATATAACCTATCTGTAAACATGCAATTATTGTTTTGATTACTCGTTTAAGCAAGATGATTTATCGGTCAGTTTTAAAATAGTTGTTTTAATCTAGTAATAATAAAGCTCAAATAATTAATTTCACTCTTTACGATACACCATTCACTTTGGTATTTGTCCGCTTTAAAAAAAGAAAAACAAAACGAAAATTCTGAAGTTAGTTAATTATAGTAGGGACTTCCGTTATTGGTAGTGTTTCAAAATAATTCTTGTTTGGAAAATTTTCAATTGTCTGCCTGGTGGAATGTGGCTTATATAATTTTTTTAGTGTTCTCTATTTTTATTCTTTTCTTATATCCTTATACCAGGGGTGGAAGAAAGCTGATTTGATAAGATAATGATTAGTATAATGAAAGTCCTAAAAAAAATGTTTTGCATTCAATCCAGCTTACATATTGAAGTAAGAATTTTCATTGTTTAGGTGTAAATAATGCTACATTAATTAATTTACCCCAAGTTTTCTTAATTTTTCTTCTAGTAATAAGGTTTAACATAATTTCTTAAAAAAAAAATGTCTATCGAATTTGATTATGTTAGTATATGTAAGCATTCCTTTTGGGTAAGTGGCAAAGAAATTACAAAGATGTATACAGAACATTAACATTAGGGGACCCGCTTGAAGCATGTATCCCATGTAAATAAGTTTTTATGTTAATTGATTCACTAAGAAATGCCACGATGTCTGTATAATTTTAGCCCTTTGTTTTGTATCTCTATGTCACATATTGACAATTATGTTTGGTCCAACTAAGAAGTACGATAGCTTGTTTTATTTAAGCTAAAATTAAAAATAAAACTAAGTATCAAGTACATGTTGTCATTGTTAAAGAAAAAAAATTAAAAAGAAAAAGAAAGGAAGAGAATATGCGGAGTGGTAAATTTTAAATACCGTCCGGTTTATCATAAAAAAAAAGAAATAATAATGATTTTGTGGAGGCATCGAAGATAATCAATGTAAATGATAAGGATTGACCTGTAATGATGTAATGTATAAATAACGTTAAATATTGGGAGGCCTACTGTAAGAATCAAACTGACACTTAATAATAAGATTGATATTGTAATGCATACTTAAGGAATTTTACTGTGATCTAATGAAACCCTACGTTCAATCCCATGTAATTAGTCAATAATGGTAGAAATAACTGGTCGATAAAAATATGTCTATCTGGCGTGTCGATTTAATTAAGTATGTATATGTAAGCAGTTTTGTTTTTTGGGTAATAAGTGTTGATGCGAATTTGTGTTTTCAATTTTCCGCCTTTGCCAATTTGTACTGTAATATTTTCCTTAAGTTTAATTCATTTTGCAATGTTTTTTTTGGTGACGGGATAGGGATATGAACAGTGAACAAAGCGTTCGTGAAATAACAAAGTGTTTAGGCCTACATACCAGAAAAGCATCGAGATTAGCCGCAAACTGGGAGAACAATAGGGGGCGGAACGGAGGCAACATTGGGTTCAGTAACCAATAGCGTCAATCGGGACCTAGGAGGGACGGAGGCGACATCAAAGGAGCCAATCGGCGAAAGACCAACTGGAGGCTTCCCCCTCGAGTCCCCGCGACCACACCCTGGGTCGCCGGGGAGAGAATATAAGGCGAAGCCAGCCGCCAAGAAGGCAGTTGAGTTGAGTGTGGAGGAGTTGAGAAGTCGAGAGTGTGGAGAAGCTAGAGATTCTAGCGGTGCCCGTAAAAACAGCATCGCCGATCACTCTAGTAACTCCTGGAGGAGCGAAAGTTCGAACGGTAACAACCGCCATTCGCTACCGAGTGCTGTGACGCACCGCCGCAAACGCCTAAGTATCAGTGCCGCCGCGACGCCGCAGTGTACCACCGCGACGGAGAACCGACGCTCTGCCGACGACCGCACGAGTACCCCGACGACGCCAGAAGCCGTAGAAGAAGCCGGCATCCACAGAGGGGGACCAGCAGAAGCCGCCGCCGACCGAAAGAAGCGGCACGAAGAAGACACCCTTCACGTTCTCCGCAAACAGGTTTACCAGCTTAAAGACTTTTTTCTCCCGCTCGCCTAGTGCTACCAAAAAGGGTTCTCGTCACCACCCATTTTAACTTTAAGATCAGACTCTGTATGTGCTTCGTTTTTTTTTGTTGTTTACTATTTTGTTTCCCTCTCTAGATTAAGATTAATTTAAATTGTAAACTGACTACCACTTTGCCTCGTTTTATGTAGATCATTTGCTACTTTGCTCAATATAGAAACTTGCGAAATTGTTTCAATTTTATTATTTTTATATCCCTTCACCCGCCTCGAGATATCAGTGTCCCAGTCAGTCACCTGACGTTTTGATTGTACCTAGGGGAGGGCGTAACCGCCGGCATACGTAGATCTGAGATCTCCCGACCGGTTTTTTTTTTTTTTCGATTCCTTAGAGTCTACGATACTCTGAGTACTTTACATGCGGCTAGACCGCCTAGTTCTACTTCTACAAGTGCGTCAGTTCTATAACTTTGACACTTTTGCTAACTACTTATTGTAATAAACATCGTATGTTTTATATTTTACATGAATTCGAAAGGGTAAAAAATTTTTAATAAAAAACCCACTAAACATTTTACGTGATATTTAAAAAGGTGAAATTAACTAGGCGCGACACTTTATGTATAGTGCCGCCTTATTATAAATTAATAGTAACTATAATAAAAAATTCAACTACGACTTAAATAATATTTATTTATTTACAGATCATAATTTCGGTGTACAAGTCGATGCTGTCAGCCTTGATGCGCTCGCTCCGGAGGATCGAGCGCATTTTGTTGCTTCATGAAGTAATGACGGGGCAGTCTGTATCGGTATCTGAAAGGCAGAAGACTAATATCGTGTTCATATGAACCGAGATTACGGATTAGTGAATTTTCTTGTAATGGAAAAGTGCATGATTTGTGGAAATTGTCTGATAATTTGTGGAAGCATTGTTTAATTGTGTCCACCTTGTGCTGATGGTGCATCTTTTTAATATTTGTTCTGGGTGATGTGTTGTATATGATTTTAAGTGATTTGTTTTGTATAACTTGTAGTTTTTCGTATTTGGTGTCTTGTATGCTGCTGAAGGCAGGTGCAGCGTATGTGATGGTAGGTAAAATCATGGAATTGTATAGAGTGTTTTTGTTTTTGATGGAAAGTGCGCCGGTCCTGTTGAATATAGAGCGAAGCGAGCCGATGGCTCGGTTCGCTTTATGCCGGGTGTTTTTAATGTGAGAATTCCAAGTAAGGCGAGAATCGAGCGTCAGGCCGAGGTATTTAACCTCTTTTGACCACTCGATCTCGCTTTCGTTCACGAGTATTTTTACTCGTGGAGGTGGTCTGGAGTAGTGAGAGAAGAGTATGGTCTCCGTCTTGTCCTCGTTTAGCTTTAGCTTCCATTGGCGGTAGTATGCCACCATTTGGGTTAGTGCACCCTGGAGCTGTCTGGAGGCCAGGTCGGGACTTCGGGAGGTGGAGAGTAGCGCTGTGTCGTCTGCGAAGATGGCACGCGTGCAGTTCTGTAAAGAGGGAATGTCGTGAGTAAATATGTTAAATAAATGCGGACCGAGCAGGCTGCCCTGGGGCACCCCCATCGGTATTTGTCTTGTGGAAGAAAATTCACCTTTCACTGAGACTGTAAACTTATCTCCCGACCGGTTTATCACACCGTGATTTTATATCACCTCAGACCCCCCCCCCCTTCTCCGGTACATCAAGTAATATAAGCAATAACTAGTAGGTACTTCTTGTGCATTCGCGCAGGTGCAGCAATGAACATTCGGTTATTATGAATCATTGAGAGTTATAAAAGAATTTGATAATCTATGGATGCTAGTGTCTATTTCTAGCAATTTCTATTTATTTATATTTATATAGCCAAAAGTGTCAGAAGCCGGTGACAAGCTTTTTTCTTTGTGATTATTGAAAACTATACATTTACTAATATAACCATTTTAAAACATGTCTAAGTATTAAAGTTTCCTTACTCTCCAATATATGCATCACGCCGAATATACTACACGTACAGAAACAATACCATAATAATAATGGAGGGGCACGAGGTTTTGTTAAGCGATTTAAAACATAAAATAATAAAAAAGAAGATTGTGGTATGTGGCGATTATTCTATTAACCCTCTCGAAGGGATGGAGTGCAATATTGTGATATCCGATGTGAATATTGAAAAGGAAAATGTTGGTTATCACGGCGATGGAGACAGCGTTATTTTGAGTAGTGATTTTGACGGCAAATGGACAATTGGGGCTGCTGCATCATACATAGATTTAGACATAGAGAGATGTATTCGACATATGTTTCTTGAAGAAACAAGTATGATTTATATAACGTATCTAGATAAGCATGAGGCACCAGCTCTACAAATAACGCTTAAGGTGACACTCACAAATCTTGCTACAGGCGATTTGTATTGCGATTGGCACTGGGCAAAGAAAGTCTTGAAAGCGAAGCTGCATAAAGATGATGGCATTAAGCTTACCAAGGAAAAAAGACTTATTGAAGCGTTTAGAAAATTCAGTAAAGCCTTGAAATTCCTCCTAACTGTGGACAAGGTTGATCAGGAAGGGATTGACGACTCTGACATGCATGAAATAGATTGCCTAAAGGTTGATTTGTACAACAATTTGGCTTTTTGCCAGTTACAATTTAATGAGTATCAAGCTGTCATTGAATTGTGTAATAAAGCGTTAAATATTAAGAAAAATAGTGAAAAGGCCCTTTACAGAAGGGGCTGTGCTCTGATGGGGTTAGCGGACTGGGAGGCAGCCTATGCGGACATTTGCCAGGTGCTGGCCCTGGACCCCACCAATGCAGCGGCCAAATGTAAGGCGGCCCAGTTGCGGGAAAAGGTTATTCATATGAATGAAGCGTACAAGAAAGTCATCAAAAGTATGTTTGTTTAAATATCACTTTCTGAATTACTCTATTTCAAATCAAGGCTATTTGCATTTTTTGAATGTGCATTTCATTGTATTTTTGTTAACTTCACTTAAGACTTTTTGAAGTGAATCTTCTTTTCTGATACTGACATAGAATTTTTACACAACTAAAACTGGTTTATGAACACAAACTTGTGTTTCTTATGTTGTTACGCTATCCGCATCCATCTTTATTTCTATGTTCACCCTTGCAATGTAGCGCCTGGAGGATGTGACGTTATATATAGTTCTAAAAAAGTGATTTTCAAAAAATTTCACAAATCAGTCTTCAAGTTCTTCATTCAATTAAAATCACATCAATAAATTCAAACACAGAAAATTCTAAAATGTTTCTCTTGGACACATCCCATTTTGTAATTATTAGAAGGAAGAGTACTTTGAAATAATTTTAAGTGGAGTATTTGGGATAGTTTTCCTAAAATCTGACAACTGTTTAAGACTCATGACTGGCTGGTAGCCAACTCTAGTTTAATAATTTATAAATTACTTAATCGAGACATTGACTTAATTTCTTTGCATTTAAATTTATGTTGTAGATATTTTGTTTTGTATATTTATAAAGCATCATCATGCCTGTCTTGTTGATCAAGAACTCCAAATTGAATTGAATTTGATTTTCTGGATCACTATTTATATTTTTGATAATAATGTGGATATCCAATTGAGTCTCGGTTCATTTCACTGAATAATACATTTTTAAGAAAAAATTATATTTCAAATAATTGCTTGTCTGTAAGTAAGGCCCGGTTGTTTCAAGTTCGATCAAAGTAAGCGTTCTTTTAAAGCATAGATTTTTACGTTCTCCACCAATCAGACGATCCGTTTTCGTAAAAATCTATGCTTTGATCGACCGCTTACTTTGATCCAACTTGAAACAACCGGCCCTAAATCAGCTTAGTATGTATATTATTTTACTGATTTCACTAATCTTTAAATACTTTTTGTTATTAATGATATTATTATTTATGTAAGGGCTAATACTGCTTCTACGTAGTTTAATGGGATTGAAGAAAAAGAGAGGAATTATATTTTTATTCTGTAAAGTGAAGTTTAATGACTGAGAAAGGAATGCGCACACTGTACAGATTATAAATAATTTTAAGAGATTCTGAGCAGATTCGAAAACATATAAAACCTTTCCCGTGAGATGCTAAAATACAAAGGCATGTCCCGGTACAGTAAACTAGGTGTAAAGTAGACTTTTGAGTCAGATAAATATGAATATTTTACATTTATTATGTATACTAATCATTAATATGTATAAAAGTTGATATGTATATAAGCTAATATATACATAAATTATTATTAAAGTGCTAAAGCGGCCCTCGCCCAGTGGGCACGACACAGGCTTCTCACACCGAGGGTTCCGGATTCAATTCCCGGTGAGGTCACAATTAATCTATGTGATTTATTCAAGCCTGAGTGTTTTGTGATGTGTTTCGTTTCTGTAATAAAATAAAAAAATTAGAGAAAATAATGATCATTACGAATGAAAGCACAAAGATATCTAACTTGGCCGGTGTGCGTCCTGCTGCTGTAAATGAGCAATCCAGCACCGCTGTGCACTGCGCTCCCCGCACCACTCCTCACCCAAATACATACGCGTATTAACAAATCAATATCAGTTTCTTTGAGAAAACTTTTTTTTGTCGCATTGGGTAAATATTTACAGACTGTAATTATTTTATCCGCACATTATTACATTTCAGAGGAATGCATAAAATATGAACTATTTACAAAGATATTCGCATAATCAAAGGCATTGTCAACTCAGTTTATAGCACCGGAGAGGGAAGGCCAAGGTGATATTTTTTTCATCTTCATTTATTTCATAATTTCTTTATCTTTTCTCCTCTTCACAGTATGTATTACAACAGGGCAATCAGATTTTATACTCCAATATATTAGAAGATCTCCCGATTAATTTTTTTTTCGCTGGCAGTATCGTGTTTACTACAAGCTTGCTACGTTATTTTTAGATGAATTTTAGGCACTTGGAATAGTTAGTTGCTTATTACGCTGGCGCAATAAGCAACATGATGAAACAACGGCTGGAATAAAATTCAATGTGTGACATAAATATTGGCACTTATTATACTTTGATATTATGTCAGTAGTTTAGTTTAAGAAATGAGAACTGTGGTCCTAAAATTAATGCAAGTGTAGGCATCTGGGGAGTCACTTAATCAATTTTATTGATGCATCTTTAGGTGATCACCATGGGTAATAAAAACCACGCCAGGTTCATTTCGCATAGCGTGTACGGGTTCAATGACGTACTTTTGAAAAAGTAAAAATATTTTTATTTTATTATTCATATCGTACAAAGAAATTGCCACGAACTTGTAAATGTACCATAATAATCAATAATAATAAAGGAAATCTACTACCAGGAAATAAGAAATTGCCATGAACTTGTAAATGTACATAATAATCAATAATAATAAAGGAAATCTACCCCTACGTATTATATAATTTTTCTATCTGTACGTACCATGGTTGGTTATTTTAGTTTTCTATTAGATTTTTTTTTTAAATAGAGATGCGAACACGAAATACGTGTCACATCAATATTCTTACTTCAATAAACTAAGCTAAACGCTTGTGCTATGAAAATAGGACTAATTTGCTGGTCTGGATTGAGATTCTAACTTGCGACTTTCTAACTTGGATCGCGAGGCGAGTGTTCTAACTACAAGACCAACAAGCTACTCAAGAATTATTGTAAATCCTAATAACATCTTAATAAAATATGTTCCTCAATGTGTAGTAATGAGCTAAAGTCTGGAGACATAATATGTGAAATCGCTGGATTGTCTCTACGAATAGGAGTAAACATGAATATTTATTTAATATGTAATAATGTTGATAGACATTTTAATAATTAATTTAAATACTTATGTATTTATATTTTTTAATTATTAAAATGATAACCCCTTGATTTAATTATGTATGTAATAAATCAATCATTTTCAGATCCAACTTCCCTTTATCAGCGCTGATTTGAAAAAAATTAAATCATCATTATCACTTTTGGCCCCTTCAATCTTCAACCCCTGGTGGGTCTTGGCCTCCTCAAAAGTCTTCCTCAACTTTTTCTTGTGCCAGCTCTCTCCAGTTCTCTTGAATCTCCAAGCCATATATGTCATTAAGAACATTGTCACTCCGTTTTAATTTTGGCCTTCCTAAGCTCCTTCACACTATTGGTCTTGAAGTCAGCAGGAACTTTGGTGCTTGATGCTCGGACATTCTCTCCATATGATCCAGCCACCAAAGTCTTCCCAATTTTATAAATTTTGTGGCGCTTAGCTCCTTAAACATAGTATAGAACCTCACTGTTGTAATATTTGGGCCAAAGTCCATTGTCTAAAACTGGTCCAAAGATGCACCTCAACATTTTCCTTTCAAAAACATCCAGTGCTCGCTCATTCCTCTTAGTCATAACCCATGTCTCAGCCTATGTGAGTACTGATCTCATGAGCATTTGAAAAAAACTAAATATAGAATTATTATTGTTTGCTTAAATTGATTATTCCAAAACGTTCAGCACCCAATGGTAGAAGTTATAAATAAGCGGGGTACCAAGTCTTGTGGAAAGTGATGTTTGTGATTTAAATTTAGTTGTAATGATTGCACTGCTTTTGAATAATCAACAAACATGATAATTTTATGTTTATACATATTTAGTTTTGTAGTTACCTCTGACGGAGGAACCATTCTGATTGGATGGATGAATAATTCTGAAAAAGGTTGGTTGTATATTTTTTGCACACGATGTGTAACAAATGTTTAAACATATATATGCTTGTCAATTTTATAATTATAATAATAAAAACAATCATTTTTACGCAGCATTTTTTGAAAAATTATCTCTCCCATTTTTAAAATAGAGTTTTAATTTTATTTAATGGTTTTTTAAAAATATATTTAATAATAAATTAAATCATATTTAATGCACCCATATCAAATGGGCCTACAAGATAATAAATAAATTTTGTTTAATTTTATAATTAAAATCATTTGTAATTTGAGAGATCTGGGGAGTTCTATTTTTTTTATCTCAATCCTCTTTTATTAAAAGGTTTACTACTGGTATGGTAATGTTAGAATATTATTTGTTAGATTAAAAAAAAATGTTTTGTTGAGCTTTTCTTTTTACATTCAACATAATAATTATGTTAAAAATTCAAATATAGAAGATTCTATAAATTATGTTTTTACTGTGAAGTATATATATATAAAAATTAGAATGTGGCCTTTTTCATATCGGTGGGAAGTGAGTTCATCATTGTATTATAAATTGAAATAAACATTGCTCGAGTCATATTGACTGTAATGGACAGTTGTAAGTGGCAACACATGGCGTGCATTGACATTTTGACTTCAAGCCAAAAGTAAAAGACATGTATGCAAAACACATTTATAAATAATACGCAGAGGCCTGACGGACTATTTCTTGAGAAGTAGCGCCACGTAAAATTAGTTTACAAGAGTGCCTCTTTGGCATTTTACAAATAAATAAACATTGATTTATCTGTCACTCTTATTCATGAATCTGTTTCTCCCATTTATTTAACTAGACTAATGTATGCTGCTTATAGAGCCAGAATTGGCGACAGAGGGACACCAGATCCCAACATTCTATCGCTGGATCAGCTTGTCACGAGCAGTTTCTGTTGCCAGAATATAGAATAATGTAATAATCTATGTTCCACTTGATTTATTGATTAGTACCGCTGTATATAAAAGCTAAAAACAGCATTTGACAACAGAAAAGAAGAACAAACATGATTCAATTGAAATTCTGGTTTGTTTTTGGATATCAATATTAACCTTTTAAATTTTGCATCTCTGAATAAAGATAAAATAAGTTAAAGCTTTGGGTTCCATTCAGATCTATAGGATATATGTAGTATAGGTATAATAATTATTTTTGTATTGTATATTATACGTATTTCATAAAAGGAGACGTCTGAGTTGATGCGAGATGGCTTGGTTAAAAGTATAAGTTATAAGTAAAAGCATAAGAATAGAAAATATATTTTCTCAACGTTTTTGCGTAAGGCGAGTTTTGGAAAGCGAATCAACATTAATCTTTAAATTATCTTTAATTTATTGGCGACAACACAATATCAATTTTTACCGAGAAAATTGGACAAGGTCACCCTCCTGATTTATTCCTAAATTTTAACCATTGTTTTAGAAACAATAATAGGAAATAGTTTATATATCAATATTTGAAGCTGTAACTTTATTTTTAGATATTTTAAACAATTTTATATTTTCAACCATTGGTTAAAATTCTAAGTAATTAAGATTTTATTTATATTAACATTCTCATTGTATTTTAAAATAGATTATTCTTATTTCTAACTTTTATTTTAAAATAAAAATGTAATTTAAAATATTTATTGTGTTTTAATTCAACATCATTAAGCGGGCATTGCCTTCCGCGACAGCGAGGAGGGAAGATAGCAGGTCATGCTCCTGTCATTGCCAGTGCCCGTTACTCTTGGCTGTTTTTTGTGTTAAAGCTTTTGCCCTCACTTGGCCGCCGCCGAGCGTACAAGGGAGGAGGATGTGCGTGTTGTATTCCTCTTGCCTCGACAGCGTCTCTTTTCTATATTATTTATTTTCTCACATAGTTACATATAAACTCAGGATGCACAGCACTGAAGCTGCAACTAATTCTACATCCTCCATTGCCTGAGGTTGAATGCGAAGTAAATATAAAGCGGCAATGTGAACACTCACTGCCTTCGACGCTGCCTCCTCCTCAAGTCCTCTTTAAATAGCTTATCACTGTTGGTGAGTGCTTTTGCAGGGGTCCACTGAAAATGTGAATACGAGTATACAGAAGATTCATTATTTCTTTACTCGAGTTTTAAGCTTGGTTGTAGTGAAATAAAATATTACTAATCTAAACATTCTAAATCACTTGAGGGTGCAGCCCGACTGCAATAATTTTTTTTTAATGAATTAGCCCACACCTGATTCAGATTCATCATAGTTCTTTAGTTTTATGATGTGCTGAGTCTTATGGTGCATGTACAAGGACGAGACTTGGCGAGAACAATAATGAGTTAAGGGGTTACACCACCTTGGCATTTTCAAAAAATTTTTTTTTTGCTTCATCTCGTAGCTTTCTAGTTCTAGGAATAATTTGAATCATCACTCTTTTATTGTTTCGGAGGTAAGTTTATAGAACTCCATAAGCACACATTTGGAAGTAAGACATCACTCGTTTGAAAATTCCAAAAATTGTCAGTTACAGCGAGTGGAAGCTTGCATGGTTTGTGAATTTTTAAGTTAATTTCATTATTCTTTTGCGTTTTTTTCAGATTAATGAAGAAAATATCTCAAAAATGGCCGATTTTGTTCAAATTTTGCACACATCTTACTAATAACATTACCTACTATGTAAGCATACAATTTTTTTTTTGATAAAATGCGCCGTTTGGTAATTATGAATTTTTAACTTAGATTTTTTAGGAATAAATTAAAATTATTTTCTTTCCACCAAAAAAAGATTTTTCGATATGCCGTACCATAGAAATTAGACCCTTTAACACAATAATTAACTTTTTCATTTCACTCAAACCCTAACGATATGATTTTCTCCAGCAGCTCTGCGCATCATGGAAAAGACATTTGCGGGACAGCACATAACTCCATTATATAAATACCACTTTATATAAATAAGTGAATTAATTTGATGTCAACTATAAACATACAAGGCTGTATTAGTATGAATGTCAGGTACAGTAACTAACATTTGTACTAATATTCATACCAAGGTAATTTATAGTAAAACTATTTTTATATTGATTGGGAGAAATCAAATATGATCAATATTTTCTATGTTTGATTATGGAGAGACAAAAATGACCCGACGGCGGTTCTTGGTAAAACTTTTTTTTTTCAAAACCTATGATAATTACGAAAATGAAGGCATTGAAAAGTAAAATGCACCCTTTGAGTAAAAGTCAAGAAGTTTAATAATCCTAAATAAAAAAAAGACGAAGTTCAGGGTGATCAAAAGTGTCGTAGGGACATAATTGGGACGGTGGCGGTTCTCATGTTAATTAAAATTTCTACGAAATAAATCCAAATAAAATCATTAATCACTTAATATTCTTCTCATATTACAGTAGAACCCCGATAATTGAGAATTTGCCATCATTTGAATTTTTTAAAACTAACAAGTCCCAAAATGTTTATTTCATAGTAGATTAACCTTGATAGTTCGAAAACCTCGGTAATTCGTAGAAATTTTAGCTCCTTGAGCCATAAATCTATACATTTTAGTTCACATAATCCCATTATTTTTTTTAAATTTGATGAATTTGAAAAAAATATTTTGATTCTTTTCGAGTACTTTAATAATGGAAATTTCATGATCTTTGTATAAGCATAATAGATATCCCGTTTCTGAAATGATTTCTTGAAATATTCAAAAATACATACAAAAATACATTTTTCATAAAATGGATGGCTTTTTCCATGAGTTTTACAGTTTTTGGTGAATTTCGCAATTGCATTGCAATTTATTTTTTTTGTACCTTGAATTTCGAATTAATGGGGGTCCGCATAATTCAAAATGTTATTTTTGGGTGCCTTGAATTTCAAATTAGGTTCTACTGTATTCAGATTTTAATGTCATAGTATTCTGCCAGGTAAATTTTTCATTTCTTTTTCCAAAATATATGTTTACGTAAAAATATACTTCAATGTGCTGACTGCATGCGCCTGCCACAGAGTGTTAGGCCATGATTGTAAGTAGGTTTGATAATTTTGTAACCTTGAAGGGTTACAAAATTATAAAAATGTTTGGGAAGCTGAAAGCAAAATAATAAAATTCATATAAAAAATAAGGATTTATTTACCTTACACCAAGAAACCGTTTTACAATATTGAAAAGATTGATTAATAACATAAGCTATAAATTTTATGATCGAATAAATAGCATTGAGCATAAATATATTATTTTTCAGAGAAGCAGAATTCGACTGAATTTTCTATATAAAAACAAATATTAAATGTATTACAAGGATAAAGAAAAACAATTAACAAAACCAGATTTCTCGTGTCGTTCTATGGCACATGTAACAGTTGTGTTCACGTTTGGAGAGAGTACATAAAACAATACATTTGTGTGAGTGCAACGCCAGTTTATTAGAAATAGCACAGAATCCCATTTACTTTTAATTTCAAGTATTTACAATTGAAATTTAAAAATACAATTAAATGATTTTTTTTTCATATTGGAAGATATCGTCAGGCACTGTCGGTGTCGTATTTACAATCCTATTTATAAGTTTCTATATAAATTACTACTAGTTTTATTATATCTAGTATCATTCAAAATTAACACGCAAATGATTAGCACTTAATAAAACTTTCAACTCCGATCTATGTCAACTGCATATAAAGATTCACCCCAATTTGGAGAAAAACAAGATTTTAGATAAATGTGATTTACAAAACGAATTTAATTGAATAAGTTAAAAAGATATATCAACAAAATATTAAATATTTTAATAAATAAGTCGTACGCTAACACACGACAAATAGAAAATAATATGTCGAAAAGCCTTATGTGTTTTATATTGCTTGAACCTACAATATACTTTTCTTTATTTATGTATTACTTAATAGGTTGAAGGCTTCAGCATAAATTCTGCATTTCTGTAAAAAAATATTTTAACGTGTTCGTAGTGTGATGTACATATCATATAAGATACACATCATGTAAGTTACATACAACAAATTCATAAAAATACAAATTTCAAAACACAAATCTATTCTCTAATTTGGCAATTATTGATTTCAAATATGTCAAATATTACATTTATATGTAGGATGATAATAAAAAAAATCAACATTATTTTAAAACATCTCTAGCAACAATCAATAATAAAAAAATTGCAAAATTCTAAAAAATAGTTTTGGCAACGCAGAAAACTCCATTATCGGTGATGATTGATCAATAGATGTAATTTTATTAGAGATTTTTGAAGACTGAAGAAAACGCATTTCTGTAAGATATTAATATGAAACACCACAATACTAATAGTTGAAAACATTCAAAGCAAAACTCTACGGTGCGGTTTTGTGTGACCTTATTAGTAAAACACGGGCACCTTTATAATTCCTTGCATTCTCTAAAAATTATCATTTGTGTCATATTCCTTGAACTTTCCAATAAGAGCGCACTATTTCGGTGGTTAGACTACAAAACTTCTGAAAACGAATCTTGCCCTTAAACGTTATAGGCTAATAAGTTATTTTATTGAAAGTGCTGCGTAATATGTGCATTGTGGCCTTTGTGGACGACACCCGATTGGCTGTCATAAGTTTTTTTTTTTGCAAAGGTCAAAAATATATGGCTGAAAACTGCAAAATGCACATGTAAATGATTCATAAGAGAACACACATCTAAAAAACACGGAGTAAAAATATGTTAATCATGATAAAACATGACAATATTTGTAGAGCCTGCTTTCAGACTATCTATGTGGTGTTTCATTAAAAAGCACTTAAAATAAATAATAAAAAAAATCAAATGAATAAACAAATATAATAATTTTTTATTTTAAGTGATTTATATCTGTTTTTCTTACAAAAAATGTGTAAATTTAAAAATAAGTTAATTAAACTATGTACCTATACTTATATTCCAGAACATGTCTCTTTGTGTAGGCTATTTTGTATTGAAAAAAACGTTCTGTCGAACAGTCATATAATATAACGTATTAAGTTTATGCACGGCAGCTATCGCGAAAAACAACAACGCAATTATGATGTGAGAGGTTTTTTTTATTACATACAATATATAATTATTAATTTAAATCTGCCAAACAACATACACAATACTAAAACATACGCATGTTTAAACTATGTCATATCACATATACAATTTTTACCATCCCTTAAAGATAGTGATTGTTAGTTATCAAAATAAGGTTTATTACATGTACATTTTTAAATACTATAAAATATTTTACGGCAAGTATGTAAAGATATAAAAATTCACTATAAACTCAATGTAAACTCATATTCCCCCAGTTCAATACAATGGTGTTAAAAACAGCTGTAATAAAATTAATCTTTTGCCACTTTAATTAAACAGCAAAAACTTAAATTGAAATCTTTGAATTAAATGAGTTTCTAGGGTGTTTTGATCTGGTGATTTGGTCCCATAAACAAATTTTGTGGTTATAACTGAAAATCTAGATAATTTGACTTTAAATGCTTAGAACGCTTTTTCGATGTGTAATACAAATTCTTGTTAGACACCAAAATTGAGTTACAAATTTAAATTAAGACTATGATTATTATTTTGGTTATAGATGGTGTATGTACAATTGAACACGGAGAAGATATGACAAGGTGATAGAAAAAATATGATAAAGCAGACAACAAAATTTTAATGTATTTAACTAAATAATATCGTCATTCCGCAGAAATATAAAATATATTTTTGAAAGTTTTTTGATTCCTTTCTCCAATCCAAATAAAGGCAAGAAGAGGAGACAATCAGCATGATAAAAAGAAGTTTGCGAATGTAGAGAAATGGTTCGGACAACTAATTTTGTGAATTTTACTCTTTCAATCGTTATTTAATTTCCAGATTCCAAATACATTAAAAATTGATTGCATCATCGTTGATGTCAGACATGCATATGACCTAATAGACATTAAAAGTTATTTGGGATTCGAATGTTAAGACAAACAGAAAGATACATTTTAATACAACCCAAAATCTCATCTGTGCTGATGACATGAAATATACAGTACTGAGATATAAATGTGCTCATATGGTCTAAATGAGCTAATAGAAGCTTTTACTGTTCAGGAGTCAACTGCAAAAATATGGCCTCGAGTCGAAAACATAAGTCTTGATAAGAACAGAATCTTGTGAGTCTCATAGTTAATAGTTATACCTTGAAAGTGTTAAATATTTATGCAACAAAAAAATGTCATTAATGATGAAATAAAATCTGGTTATTTAGCAGTAAACAAACTGATTGGAGGAAGCTAAGAAATTAATAATGAATGTGATGACGATGGCTAAATAAGACAAGTTCTCAGGGAGAGATATTTGGAAACTAGTAGATATCGTCTTCAAGTAGTACTGTGTAGTAAAATATCTTAGACCTAGCAAGTCAGCAGAATATTTGTAATGAATGTTAAGGCTATTATTATACAAAGTATACATTTATGCGTAACTGTTTAACAAGTGCTTTATTTTCACATAAAATAGTATTTCTTTGAAAACAACATTAAATGTAAACAAAAAATGTAAAAGTAATCAGTTTTTAATGTTAAATAAGATGATAATCCAGCTATCGGAACATATCACAGGCTCAATTTTAAATGAGAGGGCAGCTAAGATTACCAAGATTGAATATATTATGTGAAGATTTGTTTCAGTATTGAAGACGTGCAAACTAACATCAACTATATTAAACTTGATATATCTACATGTCCTATGTACACTAAATAAAATCTCTAAGGCCGGTTGCGCCATCCAAAGTAAAGGTAAAAAAAAAATTCTCGAGTAACTTTTTTTACTAAAACGGGTTACGTCATCAATGGTAAAAAATATTTTACTCGCCGAAGTACATACATGAGTAACTTTTTTTACTCTCCAATGTCGGTGGGTAAAGGTAAAATCATTGGTAAAAAAAATGGCCATCCTCTCACAGCTGATTTGAAAATGTGACATTTGTCCATATAGGTACTTGTCATTTGAATTTAGTCGCTGTCATTGTCGTATTGAAATTTGTAAACATTAAAATGAATCTTTTAATTTCGCGTTATTTTAGCGATGGTTTGACGTTTGTTTGGTTTATCTTATAGAATAGAGTGGTTTATTTGAACTGGTTTTGAACCGCAAAAGTACGTATTGCCAGTGGTAAAAAACTGAAATAAATCAAATTCCATAGACAAATGTGGTATTTGAGGTTTATTCCGCTTGGTACCCTGTTAGCCTTATTATTTATTGGTTTGACAGTGGTAAAAAAGACGTTTGTGCAACCCGAAATCGAGTTTACTCTCAGCTGATGGTAAAAAAAGTTACTCGGGTTAATTTTACTCGAGTAAAATTTACTTCAGATGGCGCAACCGGGCCAAAGAAACTAGCACATCCAGATTGTGGTGATGTGGTAACACTGATCATCTTGTAAAGACAGAATTAACTATTAAATACAGTTTTGCTACATTTTCAGGACCAGGAGTCTGAAAAAACATGCATAGAATAATATTATTTTACACTCAAATTTTTATGAGGTACAGACGCTGTTATCTTTAAATGAGTTAACATTGAGTTTGTTAGATCTAAAATACTTAAAATTCGTTATTACTGGACACTGTATTACAAATATTTTGTATGAAAGTTTAATAAAAGTTGAGTAAATTTAATCTAATTCAGTTGATTAGATATATTTTAATATATCAATACAAAATGTTGAATTTGTTTTAATCAGAACTCACAACCAATAACACCAAAGTAATATTATATTTTAGGACCCTTAACCAACCATTTACATTCAAGACAAATAAGAACTATTGAATATATACAGCAGCTAAGATTTTTTTAACATTATGTTTCCAGGGGTTCGTAGACACAATCCTGCCTTACCGACGTGTACACAAAAATCAGGCATTACATACTTGTCTGTGATATGGAAAATTAATGCTGGTTTACGTGGGGATTATGATTTTTAAAATTGCTAGCAGATTTAGTTTTAATGATTGCCGCACTATTTCACAAGTTTAATATTATTAGATGGCGTATCCGAGGAATTTAATAAATCTTCTTCTTCTTCTTTACATGAAAAAAGTAAACCCAATAATATTAGAAAGTATAGGCTGATGCTGTCACAAGATGAAATCTGTTACTAGTTATGTTAAAGCTTTCCTATTCTCACATTATCATGATCATCATGTTACCACGTGGGTGAATCTATTGGGAATCTTTGTCTATTTTCACTTACTACATATGTTGAAATTAGCAAGGCATCTGTGAATGACAAATCACTATCTCTAGCGTTCTATTAAACTCTTGTTTATTAAAAATGTGTACTGTGTTAATTTAAAAAATCTTTTCACAGGTAAGCTCATTAAAAAATTTGCCAATAAAGAGTATAATTATTGCACAAATATTTTTTTAATCAGAATTTAACACGATCAGAAGACAATAAATAATATTTTATAATTTAGCATGACGAATTATAAAATTATTTTAAACGCTGTCAAAATATTATTTATTTGTTTAAATTGGTAAAAAACTTAAATAAAACATGAATATGTAATAACGTCACCTAGGCAGGCTTGCATCCGGAGCCCTCGTGTTTGGATGTCATAACATTTTTTAATGAGAATATATAAAAATTTATAACAAAACCTCCGTCAACGCAAGGGGATAAAACAGTTAAAAATTTCGCAACCCCCTCAACTATGAAAAATATACGTAGACATAATTTATTGCTATGAGCACACAGAGGAGATATAAAATACGGCGACAATTACACCAAAGTTTTATAATTTAATTAATAAGAACGTGAAGTAAAACATGACTGTATGAGCAAAATATCACATCACCATCTTAGCCTGGACCACACATCAAGAGAAAGGCTTTGCCGAGGATAATATTAAAACAACTTCAAACATCTCTACAGTGAGTTATTTTTAATACGACAAAGTTTAGCATTTTACTTGCGCCATGTCATGGATCCCGACGCCTGGAAGTCTCGAGTCAAAAGCGTTAGCATTGTGAACTGCTTGTTAGTACATACACATATATATATATATATATATATACACATAAGATGGTAGACTTACACGTGTCATTTTCCCATCAATCTTATGAGATTTTACAACAACGCGCACTATCTATTATTTATCTAAAAATTTACTTGTTTCTAAAAATTGAATCTAACAAATCTTTACATGTATAGTACGGTCCCCACCGACACAACAAAGGACAATATGAGAATAACATTATTTTTTTAACAAAAAAGTTTAGAGTATTTGTGATGACACTTATATAATATGCATATTTCACTTCATACGTTACTATAAGATGATGTATCCGCATAGATTTTTGGGTCGTCACTCCTTTGATTGATAATTAATATAAACTTAAGCATTTGTGTTTTGAAAGTGGAATACTGGCTAATTAAATCTACTCACCAACAATACAGTGCTATTAAAATGCACTAAATCGTAGATATAGCGGTAAGTATATACAATTTAACTAACAAAATATCGATTGTGATTCGGGTTATCTAAAAATGTTACCAAAATGTCTCTCACAGGGACATTCAAGAAAAATGCTTGTCACAAAATGCGGTGATATAATTGTATTCTGTATTAGAGCAACTGATGAAACCGAATCGATTGACTATATTATATATTGCAGCACAGTCTGAGTTGGCTGATGTTGGCGCCGGAAGTGATGTGTCTTGTCCTATGGTGAGCGCGAGGTTTGGATGCGGGGTGAGGAGTTCCGCTGTCCGCTGGATGACTGATATCACAATCGCTTGGGTTTACCGTTCACGGCCTGCTCCGCTACGTGGATGGCCGCCTGTTGGATACTCTTCTCCACCACACCCTGATACACTGGCTTCATGAACTGGACCGAAAGCAATAACTTAGTATAAATCGTAAATAAATGATCCAATAGTTCCTAAAGGCATGTTAGATAAAAATGCCAACCATTACAATTTGGTTCAAATTTAACCCTTCCATATTTTTTGTAAAAATACTTAAAATATAATTAGTTTCAATCCACCCATTACCAATTTATAAAAATTCAAGTCTTACTGTGAAATTATAAAAACATGGTAGGCAAAATTGTTAAAAACATCAGCCCTGGATGTTGCACCCTGCAATGAGATCCAAAACTTCAGCCAGAAAGGTTGTAAAAACATGGCAACCCCAGAAAACACAAACCAGACATCATAGTAATACAATTCATAACAGTAGTATATTTTGCTGTACAAAAGCATAAGAAAATATGTACATAATGAGTGTGATGTTGTTTTAGCCTACTTTTTCTAAACTGGCTCTTTTTCCATAAGAGTTATCTATCACAAACACTTTTTATTTTGGAATATTAAGGATAATAATTGTATATTTTATCTCTGAAAAATGATGACGATATGAACAGAAGGATATTTTTAAAAAATAGGCTTAAAATCATGTAGGTGTTAAATAATAATTAGCTACTCGCACAATACCTACTTATATCAGAAATATTACTGTTCCAATTTTTAAAGATAACTTCAATGAATGGCTTCAATACAAAAAGTTCACATTTCAAAAAGGAATTTGACACTACTCCAATGAAATGTATCAAAATCCCTATGTGCGATTTTGGGACTTAATAATTTAAAAAAAAAAATAGAGATGCGAACACGGAATATGTGTCACATCAATATTCTTACTATTTTCAAACTAAGCTAAAATGCTTGTGCTATGAAAATAGGACTAACTTGCTAGTCTGGAGTGAGATTCGAACCCGCGACCTTTGGATCACGAGGCGAGTGTCCTAACCACAAGACCAACAAGCTACTCACATACAATATTATAGTGTTTTGACTCAAAATCGAACAAACCTATACACTGAAATAGTTAATAAGATGTGAAAACACTTACATTATCCCATAAAAATGAAGCCGCTTCGTCTATGTTAACTCCGAATTCCCGGAAATCTCCGCTATACCTAAAATAAAAACAGATAATCGATTCATTTGTAATATGTTTACTTAACACGGTTAACGGTTATTATTATAACGTGCCGGAAACTTACCGGATGTACGCCCATATGACGAGCATGATGAGCATTATTCCCATGAGAGAATTGCATACATTAGCTACAGGGTATATTCCTACTAATCCAAACACCCCACTCATGATATAGAAGAACATGGCTATGACAAAAATCACCGAGGGTGTCCGGGCCGCCTTGAATATATTTTTACTTTCATTGTGCGCTTTGAATTGATTAAACGATTCTTCCAAATCCTGAAACATGAACAACATAATTATATCAATTAATTTTATTTTACCTACATATTAATTACATTGTAAATGGTATCTTTATTATCTAAAAAGCACCATTGATCACAAGGTATTACTAGAATCAGGAGTCTAATAAATTTTAGCATTGTAAATAATGATTAGAAAATACTAGGCATGGCCGATATATAAACAAATTCTATTTCAGAAACAGACTAAACCATATCATTATTGTGAACCAAACTAACTTGTAATTCAAACCGGCATGCTTTCAAACTTATTAATACAGAGATTTATTATAAGTATACATGTTAATTATGTAGAACCTGATTTTAGATATTTTTATATCATAAAAAATGTTAATTCCCCCGAAGCACGAATGTAAACTCTTTGGGGTAATTTATTGCTAAAATAATAATAAAGATATAAAATAAATATTCATAATAGTTTCTTTGTGGTAGACGTGGGTAAGACCCATTCAGTCGCAACATATTTATAACTGTTTCTATATCACCAAAAAGAAAGGGTTTAAATTATCATAAAATTATATTGTTCCAACAAACGCGTTGGAACAATATCATTCACTTGGCACAATAACTCATTCATCATTCAATTGTTTGTAGAACACCGAGATGCATGTATTAATGAATTTCTTATCCAATGCGGAGTAAAAAGGTTAAAAGGGCTGCTACAATTCTATTACGACACCAAACCTTTTGAATATTATTTTGTTACACTGTTTATTTTTACAAGATATGTATCACGGCTCCTACGTATAATATCGTAACCCACAAATCGAAGATTTTTAGTTTTTTGTGTATTTCATATGTATTTTTTTAATCTTTAATTCCAAGAAAGAAAAAAAAAACATTATGCTATAAATAATGTTTTTTTATTTTAATTTTTTTTTCTTTCTTGGAATTAAAGATATAATTAAATTCATATGAAATACACAAAAACTCAAAATCGTCGATTTGTGGGTTACGATATTACACGTAGGAGCCGTCGGTATGTTGATGTTTTTCTAGAGTACAAGCTGTTTTCAAATGAAATCCATGCATATCTCGTAATTTAAGAAGGTATAATGTTCAAATCAGGGCTTTGTTTTTAATTATTTGCCGGTATGTAGTAACGTTTAATGATAAGTTTAACCAGTTTTTAGTTATATTTTTACTCACCTTTCCAAGTTGCTCCTTGTAGGATTCGGAGAACTCGTCACCTCCCATCTTCCTCTTGGCTTGGAAAGCCCCGAGTGCCTTGTCTCTTATCCTGAGGTGATTGGCTTCCAGTAGTTGTGTCTGTAAGTACGGTCTGGTGCCCCCGCATACTTCCTCCATGAGGATATTGTACGTCTCCTTAGCCTCCGCAACGGCCGTTAGATTATTGGCTTCTGCTGTCGCCTGGAATGGTATTTTTTAACAATCGTAAAAAATTTTTTACTGATGCAGTTTTTTTGCTTGTATGCGCTGCATGCCACAGAATATTCAAAATATTCAGAACTTCAAAAAATCTGATAGATGAGGTAATCTATCATGAGTGTATTTGGTGAACGTTACATTGTGTAAAGTGATCACTTAAACCACATCAAAAAGGACATCCAAAAAGACTTCCATACCTACTTCCAATGTAAAAAGTAGCTTCATCTCTATGAGACATCTATAATGTATCTTGATTAATGATGTCCCTCTGGGGATAAAATCCGGTATAGTACTCTTAAAAAATTTGATCATACTCAAAATATTCCAAGCCTATATTGTCTAAATTATAACAAACAGTGTGCATATTACTATAAAAGTTCTAAATGTTTCATCTCATTCTGTTGTCATCTGTCTTTTTCTTTTATATGAAGTCAATGGTAGTGCAAATGAGATATATATATATATATATATATATATATACATATTAAGAATTCTTTTTTGCACGAGTCATACAAAACCTCTCAGCGGTTGACCAAAAAAGGAGTTTGAGAATACCAATCCTTGAAAAATGATTGTGCATCGTACACAGTACGAAGTGAGTACGTCCTTATGAGAGATCACAATGCTATTTTACAACAAAAGTAAATATTCTTTAAAATTGAATTCTTCATAAATATAATTTTATATGTCGATGGTAGAAGGCCAAAAGGGCATTATTAATTATTTCGAACTTTTTTTTCTTCATTTTGAACTTTCGAAAAGGAGAGCAAAATAGTATTTTGTCAATATTTATTTTATTATTAAACGATTTCCGTACGTATTTTGGATTAACAAATATGGAAATTGTTTAAAAATAGAAGAAATGACAAAATCAGATCGACAGAACTTTCATTTGCTCTCCTGTAAAGTTCGAAATAATCACTAACGCCCTTTTGGCTTTCTGCCCTCGATATGAATATATATGACGTAAAATAAAATAAAAACAATTATACACTTACAACAAGCATTGATTTGGGTTCCGGGAGTTCATTTCCTTTGTAAATATTAATATACGATTTGAAATATTGTACAAGATCCCTAGCCTTCACCCTCTGACCGTTGATTTCTTTAAGAACGAGATTTTGAGGAGCTAATAACATTGGCACAAGGTTCTGCAGGCATTTTTTAAATTCCGTTTCGATATCTGAAGGAAAAAAGAAAAATTAACATTTTCATTTGACCTACATGCTACTATTCGCACACTAGTAAACCTCTTTCCATTTAAGAAAGACAATCGAATTAATATGTGTAAGCTGTGCGTACAAGGCAAATTGTTTAGTTGTTAGTTTATACGTGAAAACACCAAAACGACGAAACATTGTGTATCGTGTACGCACGGCTTAGACATACTGATTCGATTGTCTTTCTTAAATGAAAAGATGTCTACAAATAATATATTTTGGGTGTATGAAAATAGTATTCAACAAACCTGATAATCTTCCATCGAAATGCGGATTTGTAGCAACTTTGAGCCCGGGATGTGGCATGAGATAGCAAGCGATTTCTGTAAAGCATGAGGTTATGTGTTTCCTAAGTGACTGAAGTTCAGGGTGTTGCTTTTCTGATAGCTAAAATATTTAAAAAAATTAATGAAAATATTGCATACAATCTTCCTAAGAAAATTATGTACATCAGTCTGCCCTCTATATAAGAACGAGTTCTGTTTCGAGAGCCTGTTCACAAGTCCAAAAAAGATAGCCTAGGCATCCACCGTTTACCGTAACAATCACCACCATTCATATGCCTAACATACAACATTGTGCGTTGTTGGAGTTGTATTAGTCACACAAATATAGATAAACTGAAGAGCACAACACATGTTGCTAAAAGATTATTGCACGTGATTACTGTAAACATTACTGTGGATCCTGCAAATCGCTAAATAGACAGAGCCCTCTGCTTCTGCTGCCTTCGACACTCGCCTCATAAATTTTCATTACCGTCCTTTCCTCGCTCATTCCATATGGCCAAACTATCTCAGCGATCCTTTTTTTATCTATTACATCCGCTTCTATTTAATTTGTTCATTTCTACCGCGTTCAGTCTACTTTCGTTCTTTGTTTGCTAATTCCAGGTTTCGCTACCATACATCAGAGTTAGCACCAGAACTCCATTATGTGCCGCTAGCCTTGCTTCCTTTGACAGATTATTATTAATAATAATTGCGTTCAGATCACCATTTATTTTGTTTCCCGTATTTTTACTACCCTTTCAAACCTTGGCATCTCTAGTAAATATAACTCCCAAATACACAAACTCAAAACTTATTCCAAGCATTCATAGCATCACACATAGTTAGTTAAGTAGATAATATATTAACTTAAATTGATAAATGTAAAAATGACCTAAATGGAGAAAATAATTTGTAAATTAATCACCCTTAATCTCCTTTGTAATATTTTTTGCCCCCCCTCCGCGCCGTACGGAGCTTCGTAAGGAAAGCTCCAATCCCTGACCAGGAACTGCAGCCGCTGGAAGGGCGTCCGGCCACTGTCAGCCAGAGCCAGCCGGCCGTACTCTGTGAAAAGCTGAAAGAAAAGTAATTGCGTCCTTAGAACATATTTAAAAAATATTGTTTAAAATATATACTGGTCTATAAAAGGGATTAAAAATTGAAAATAATAATTTTCAGGAGTATTCTAGTGTGTACGTTAAATAATTCGGAAGAATATCGTATACATGTACATTAAAAAGAATATGTATTGCTTAATATTCCGCTTTAAACATGCGGAGGTATCAATCATTACCAGCTGCAAAATCTATGTATACTATTTCATGGGAAGGACCATAGATGTGTCTGGCAGAGTCCAGTAAAATATATGAAAAATGCTGATTTGCAAAATTTGATAATGTGTGGATGTCTTCCAGTGGAATTGGTGAACATTGCATTGTGTAAAGTGATCACTTGAGCCAGTTCATACAGATCATAAGCCCTGGACCACCCTATAAAGACTTCCATATATGTTACCTATACAAATAGCTTTGTCTCTGCGAGACTTGCATAATTCATCTTAAGAATTATCCTTCTGTGGTGTTTTTAGGTTGGCCACCCTGACCCAGGAGGGGAAGGAGGGCCGGCATATAATGAACAGCGCGCTCTCTTTTGATTTCCCGGTTCCCGCAGACTATACACAGGGCCTTAGTACGCACGGTCGGCAGCAAGATTTATCATTAATAAAAACACTTGTCTGCTTATTTTACTCCACCTGAAAACCATCACTGTATTCCCAGACGGAAATACACCACACCTTCTGTAGACAAAATCCAGTAATTGCGAACATACACATAAAAATATTGTTAGAAAGGAAAGTTATTGGCATACTGCATAAAATTCCAAATAGTGAACCTTATTTGGAATAATTTGGGAGATATCTTTTACAGACATTAAAAAAAAATTCTTTTACTTTGGTGGTTATTGTTAGTTGGTGGTTAATAAGAATATCTCACACATGGCTTTCATGGCAGGAAGTGTACATAATAAATTACCTGTAAATGTTGAAGATCATCTTCCTGTATATTCTGAGACAAATTGTATATTTGTACAGAGGACACCATCGTGGACAGGGCAAACACCGTGGCACAATCCCTCACCGTGCTCTCGCTGTCAAAAGCCCCCTGAGTATCCATTAGAAGCACGGCTACCTGTGGAGAGTATGAGTATCGTGATGTTTATCAAGTGCGCGACAATAATAATAACGTCATGCATAATACCCTAAAACTAAGTCTCTTACATGTGTCTACGCGGTAGACATCTGCTTAGTGTGATTGCGTTTACCCTGTTTTATCTTTTGGAAAACAATAAAGAAATATCACAAAATTATAAAATAAATATCTATACCTATAAAACTCAATGTCTGTCTGTCTGTTCTTTTACCAAATCTACACCGTTTGTCCGATTTGACCCAAATTTTACATACTTTTTCTTTAGGATCCCGTGGATAACACAGGCGACATTTCCCCCTCCCCTTTTACTACTCCACCATCCGTGGTATATTTTCCATGCAAATCTGTATCATTTGGCCGATCTGACTTCAAATTTTGCATACTTATGCTTTAGGATCAGGCGGGTAACGTAGGCGACATTTCCCCCCTCCCCCTGATATATTTTTCATGCAAATCTGTACCGTTTGACCGATTGTGCAATGCCCGATATGAACAGCTAGTATTTATATACAAATGAAAATGAGAAAATTTATTAATAAAATAGCCATATAAATAAAATGTTAAACTGATCAAAAAAATTAGTAAAAAATAAAATAGAAATAATTTTCAGACATACACTAGTGTATATTGTAACGATGCTAAAATGAAGTTACGCACTGTCCGAACCCCTGGTAATATCGCTTGTCACAACACTATCGAAGAATCGAGAATGGCCTATTACAATCTAGCGTGACCTACAACCTTCGGGGAAAGTCTAGAAACGCCTGGTTCAACCGGGAAGCAACGAGAACCTTTTAGAAAGTACGTTATAAAATTATATTTTTCCATAGACAATCGTCAATATTCTTTACGATACGCTCACTTCATTCTGCTTGCACGGCTTCTGTCAGTCGGACGCTTGTGAATCATGAGACATCAAAATACTAATTCCCATAAATTGTTTTCTTATAAAATTAAGAATATTATAGAACATTTTCAAACCATTATACTTCATTAAAATGCAAATTTGACTGGGGTCACTTTGTTACCCCACTCCGGTCCCCGATGCAATTTTCGATCTTCCGGTACCCAAAGGTTAATCTGTAGAATAGAGCTAAATCAAAAGAATATTACCTTTTCTCCGTTACCCAGCTGTGTGAGGAATATCTCCGACCAGAGCAGGATGCCGGTGGTGTCCCTTTCGGAGCCCCCCCTCCAGCTGAATCCTTCCAGGGGGCTCTCCTCTTCCCCGAGCCACTCATTGCCAGTCTCTTTGAGGACATACTGAAACAATGAAAAACACAATGTTTAAAAGTTAGAAGTTGCATTCTGCCTGTTTCTATTAAAAACACAAAAGTATATGTAAGTTGACATCACAGAATTAAAATTCACACATTTTGTACATGCTATTATAGATGTTGTGTCTCCTCTTTTAGCATACAGTCGTAATTTATTAGATCTATGAGTCGAACTGCTTCATATTGACTGGCCTATAATTTCTTTGTTCAAATTGATATTTGACTTAGTTCAAATAATTTCTCGGAATTCGCAAACCATTTATTGGAGACAGGCCACACTTTAAAAAAGAAAACGCATCGAAATTGTATGTACAAATAATAGAAGCCTTAGGCTAGATAATTTAGAAAAGTTAGAAATCAAAAAATCCTTCGACACCAAATCTAATATAATTAACAACCAATTAAATTTAAAAAATAATCCATTATTTAATATATTCCCCATTATTCAATGTCTGACTATCAAACTCCACCCCTCTCCCCACACAAATGAAGCCACACCCCCATCTTATACTCGACTCTTACAAATTTAATTAAAGGAAGTTATTATAGTGCGTCCGTCCTGACGAAGATACAGTACAGTATCGAAACTGGTAGACATTAAACAATCAGTGTGGTTTATACAAAGTTTGTTAGTTTACCCAAATTAATATTTATTTAATATCTAAAATTCTTAAAATAAACAGAGTTCTAAGAATTTTAAATAAGCATTATATCAGTGTAAACAACACTTCAGACATATATTTTGCAGATCGGTAACCAAAATATCTCAAAAACTGTGTGATTGATTTTTTTCTAATTTTAAGAATATTTTCTGCATCGGAAAAACTATATTTCAATTTATGGGCAATTTTGTGCAAGACAACTGCGCATTGACAATACCGCGCAACACAAAAGTAAATTAAATGATTAAAATCTTACAAAAAAAATGTTTTTCAAATTTCTGCCAATGAGTTCTTAATATTCCATAATAATATAATTTACTGCAGTGATAGTTCAATGTTTTACAGAACAATATTGAACAAAAAATGCAAATTTTGATGTCGCTTATCTCCGTAACTGTTGATATTTCACCCAAAGTCCAAAGAATAATTTCTATTCAAAATTGAATGAAGAAAAGACTTTGAAGATTTGGTACTAGCTATGAGACACACTGTATGTTGCATCAGGCGATGAGAGTAAAGACGTCATATTTAAAAATTGGGGTCTGTTTCTGAAGATGGAAGATCAAAGAGTATGTCGTGCTTAATCGTAAACATATTTGACCGAGATGATCTGATATCGAAGGTAAATTAAATAATGTAATATTATGATTTCAATAATACATACACGAAGGTGACCATCTAAGATTTGATAAGGTCAAACCGAACAAATTATTTATGTGCATTTAACTCATTTTGTTTCTATTTAAAACAATTCTGTTTTATTGTACTATTGCTAGTTTTTAAGCCTGCGGCGGATTTGTACAGAAGGCGATACCTAGTGCTCATAGTGCGAAGGGATACCGGATGAGCCATATACTAGAAACAGGAAATACATAGGGCCGACACTATGTCAGATTTTTTCCAACAGCCGACCAATCAGCACCCTAACACTCAGGGGCGTGCAGTGGGAAAATCACAGGATGACTTTTACGTAATCAATTATTTGGAAAAAAAAATCGGAATACAACATATATTTGGTAATATTTCTATCACAATTATTATCATAGTATTCATATTTTGTTATACCATAATAATCTGTCGCATAAATATTTGATTTCTATTTTTTTTTACAAAATATATGTTTACAAAAAAGTCATGCTTCAATGTTTCCACTGCACGCGCCTGTTAACACTGTATATTAACATAACTAACTAACTAACTAACCATCACGCCGTTTCCCTGCAGGGGTAGGCAGAGAGGATTGAACGCCACACTCTTCTATCCTGGCACACCACTTTTGCTTCGACCACATTCATACATCTTCTCATACACGTTCTACGATTGTTGCGGCTTTTAACAGGGCCATCCTCAAATACTTGTAGTACCTGATCGTGCCAGGTCTTTCGCGGACGCCCTCTATTCCTGTTGCCTTCAACATTCGCCTCATATATTTTCTTAACCATCCTTTCCTCGTTCATACGTTCCACATGACCAAACCATCTCAGCACTCCTTTCTTTATTCTATCTACCACACTACAGCCAGCATTGCATTCACTTCTAATTTGTTCATTCCTCACTCTATCGACCAAAGATTTTCCACACAAGCGTCTTAGTGACCGCATTTCAACCGCATTCAGTCTACTTTCATTCCTCTTTTGCCAATTCCAGGCTTCACTTCCATACATAAGGGTTGGCACTAGAACGCCATTATGTACCGCTAGTCTTGCTTCTTTTGACAGATTCTTATTGGCCATAATTGCATTTAGTGCACCATTAACACACATGTCAGATTTTTTCCAACAGCCGACCAATCAGCACCCTAACACTCAGGGGCGTGCAGTGGGAAAATCACAGGATGACTTTTACGTAATCAATTATTTGGAAAAAAAAATCGGAATACAACATATATTTGGAAATATTTCCATCACAATTATTATCATAGTATTCATATTTTGTTATACCATAATAATCTGTCGCATAAATATTTGATTTCTATTTTTTTTACAAAATATATGTTTACAAAAAAGTCATGCTTCAATGTTCCCACTGCACGCGCCTGTTAACACTGTATATTAACATAAAACAGCGTATTCTCATTTCTACCTGTCCCATATGATTTATTCTTATGTTAGCATATTGCATCTGTATTACCATATGTTCTACATCCAATCCCAGTATACTATGAAGAAATAGAAACATATTGCATCCATACTCAAGCATAAATAAGATGGTAACATGGGATCTAACATGTATCAATCGTAGGTCTAACTTAAAACTTTAATATATACAGGTGTCTCATAGCTTTGGGACGTCTTCTTCACTAAATTTTGAATATAAAATATTCTTTACACTTTGGGTGAAATGTCGACAGTCACTGAGATAGGCAACACCAAGTTTGCATATTTTGTACAATATTTCTGATTTATTTTCAGAAATATTGAGAAAAAAAATTCTGGCTAATGAAGAATTGAAAAAATTAACAATACTCCAAAATAAAGCATAAAGAATTACACTAAAAGAAATCGATACACAAGAATCAAAATGATGTTAGAAAGCTTACAGATAATGACATTTAGACAGATAATTAAATTTAATGTTATGGTTATAACAATTATTGTATCACCTACTTTAAGAATAAAAAAAAAGCAAAACTTTGATGTCGCTTATCACCATAACAATCAATGTTTCACTCAAAGTGTAAAGAATATTTTCTATTCAAAATTGAGCATAGAAGACTCCCCTGAAGTTTTTGTTACTAGCCCTGAGACACTGTATGATATAATAATTAATATTTTCAATATATTAAACAATAAAATGGCATTATTAATGCAATATTTGATTACAAAGATAAATGATTAATATCTCTATTTACCCGAAATATGGACCACTCCTTTCCTAACCTAATCTAACCTAACTTACCTATAATGTGGATCAACAATTTTTAAAAAATTAAAACAAAGTAAGGAAACAATTATATCTAAGAAGCAATAGCCTGTACATATATGAATGTTTATTATAAGTTCATTAACTGAGAGTTCTTCTAAAATTAATTCAATATATATAAAACACGGTGGCAAACTGTTCCCCTGCTGTATTCATATCTAACCTGTTAAATAATAATAATATTTATTATTTAACGACAGTTGTTATCATAACTTTGAGATCAAGTTTCTATTATTAATAAATAGTAACAGACAGTCATTCCGGCCATCAGTATTTAACAGCTGACGGATAATAATATTCACACCACATGAATCAATTATTGATAAAAAATGATAACACTATTTATGACGTAAGTAAATATATTTGCTATTATATCTTAAAGAAACTAATTGTAGAAACATTTACATTGGATGTAGATATAATATTACCAACTCGAATTTGTTAAGGTCAATGCACGCAAAAAAAAAACAATTATTAGCTTGTATACGGGTGTCTCGTAGCAAGTAGCAAAAACTTTACAGGAAGAATTGAAAAAAAATTTTTTTTACATGGTTTTTATCATTTTATTTCGACTTGTATTAAAGCGAATAATTTTTTCGTAATCGATATAAGTTACTGTGATGATAGTTCAACTTGTTGCAAAAAATAAGCCAGAAATATTGGGAAAAAAAATGCAAACTTTGATTTTAGATATCTCTATAACTATTGATATTAGGTCGTAGTTGCTTGAAAATTTTAGACTCATTGCGAAAGCAGGAATCCACCTGTAAAGTTTTTGCTATTAGTTATGAGACACCCTGTATGATAAGATTATCGTAATCCATTGATACTAAAATTCAAACACTAGTCAAAACATAAACTGCACACCCCGCTAATGTTTACAAAGCTACAGTCATATAGATTAAGTTAATAAAAACATTAAGATACCTATTTTAAATAAACTAAAAAATATTATTGATACTCATCAACTATCCTAATTTCGAATGTCTGTTTTTCCATAACTAGCTAGAATTAGACTAGAATTACAACAACAACACCGATATTAACTAGTCGGTAGGTAATGAGGCCGGGGTTCCATGTAAATCAGTGCACGGCTCATGTTACACGTAAGGGTCGTTTTTAATTATTATCATGTCCCGTGATTTTTCACAGGTGTACGGCTAGTATAATATTAAAATATCCATAATGCATGGTAAACAAATATAAAAATTTAATTTAATTAGAAAAGATAAATCAAAATATAAACACAATCATGCATTCAAAATACTAATATTATTCGGTAAATATACAATAAACATATTGTAGAAAATAAATAAAACAATAAAAATTATTGCAAATGAGTTATATGTGAGATGTAACAGAGCTAGTCGACAATACTTCGTAGTAGATTCATATCTAAATCACGAGTCGTAAATGTTCAAGCAACAGTGTCCTTATATCGATAGTAATCCAGATAAGCTAACTCAGAATTTGCATTTTTTCCAATATTTCTGATTTATTCTATAAAACATTGTAGCATAATTAAAGTAACTTGTATTGAATATTAAAAATTCATTCATTTTAATGCAAGTGAAATAAAATTATTAAAACCACGTGAAAATTTTCTGATTCAAAATTCTGCAAAAATATCAGAAATATTTAAAAAAAAAACAGCAAACTTGATTGCACCCAAAGTATAAAATGCAAACATAATATCGCTTATCTCTTTAATGTATACCTAGTATACAAAAAAAAAATTAATGGTTCACAAACAATGAAAAACACCACATGATATAGGTATATAACACAATAAGTTTAAATGCTTTTCATCACTTAAATGTGAACACAGCAAACATAGAGATAAACAGTAAAGGTTAAAACATACACAAGAAAGAACAAAAAAAGTGATTTTATACAGTGAGCTAAAACAGAGTGAGACTGAACAAAAAGACTAAACAGCTGATTTCGCAAATTTGGTAATATTCATGGAAACTGTCATAAAATGTCAATGAGGACATTATGATTATTTTCTATTTTGTTGTATGACCTCAGCATTCTAGATATAGAGTTAAACTGGGACATATTGATATTGAAGGTTGATAGAGAAAACGTATTTTAAGTCGGTGACTAGGAATATTCAAAGTTATATTTTCGACACAAAATATTACTATGAATTATATTATATATAATAGGTATATTAGATCAGCAATAAAATGTAAACTTGATCTACTTAATGATGACATCGCACCCAAAGTATAAAGAATATTTTCTATTCAAAATTGAATGAAGAAGACTCCCTTGAAATTTTTGCATTTTTTGCTTGCTGTTTTTACAAGACGCTCTATATATATAATTGTGTAAGTACACTATGTTCTAAACAGATATAAGTTCTATAATATAATAAAATATATAAAACCGTTGAAATAAAGAAAGAACATTCTGTCCATAATGTTACCAATTCTAATTTGTTTGCTTGTTCGACACTATACATGCCTAATCACTGTGCAGGACATGGGCCAATTCATACATGATCGCATTGCAGTGATACATTAAAAATGTGTTGCGTATTGCTAGCGCAGACCGAAGACGCTTGTGATTGGGATATTGGGTTGACTTTGAAATAAATAATTCTCTGTTAGTGCTTAATTAAAATTTATGAATTTAATTATACTAAATTAAATATTAATTGTTAATATTTGATTTATTGTATTTAAATATAAAAAATAAAAAGAGACAGATAAAGTTATATTGATTTTCGATACTTTTTATGGGCCCCATATGATTATTAAACAAAGGCTCATTCTGAACTTTCTGTGACCTTAATGGCAGGCAGAATAAATCCATTCATATTTCTGTCTTTGTACTTCATTATTTAAATTATTATTTTTAATTATCATGTCATGTAAAGTCAACCTTCCCGACACGATGCATTTACGAATCAAAATCGCGCAAATTTTTGACCGATCCTGCTCATCCTGATTATATCGCACTGCGAGTGCGAGCCTACCACCACCTTTCCAAAAAAATATGAAATAAGGATGAGATATTTTTTGTACATCGCTAATTCTTACTATATTCAGGGTGTAACAGAGCTAGTCCACGATACTTTACAGGTGGATTCCTGCCTTGATTGACGAAAATGTTCAAGCAACCATGACAAATAATCAATAGTTAAGGAGATATGCGACACCAAAATTTACATTTATTTTCAATATTTCTGACTTAGTTTTTGCAAAAATCATTACAGTAACTTACATCTAATACGAAAAATTCATTTCCTTTAAAACAAGTCTAATAAAATAACAAAAAACTTCCAATTCCAATTGGATTTTTTCAGGGTTTTTATTATTTTTATCGAAACTAATGAATTTTTCGTAATCGATACAAGTTACTTTAATGATACATTAACGTTTTGTAACAAATAAGTCAGAAAAAACTGATAAAAAAATGCAAACTTTGATATTGCATAACTCCATAACTACTGATATTAGGTCATGGTTGCTTGAACACTTTCGATCATAATCAGGGCAGGAATCCATCTGTACTAGCTCTGTTACACCCTGTATGCAACGAAACATCATCTTTGTGTGACTTTCCATTACTGTTTCACAATCAAAAGTGATGCATTTTCCTTTAAATTGAGTGTAAGAATAACCTTTTTAAAATTCGATTGTTTTGTTTTAAAAATATGAAAACAATAATGATATTTTGTCATGTTGATACCCAAAAGTGTCACTTTTAATGATTACATTAATATTTGAATTACGATAACAAAAATCTTTTAACCCCGTTATCTCGGAATTAGTAATGGTATTTTAACCGGTGACAAACTAATCGTTATTTGAGATTTGTATCTGATTGCTGATTGGCAACTGATTTTTTGCAATTCGACGGGCAACCGTCGATAATTGTACCGAAAATAACCGGTTAAAATAACGGCTTAACCATCACTACTCGGAGTACATATTTTGAAAAGGTATTGGCACTCTGACATCTGATGGTGCGACGATTCTCGATAATAAAAAATATATATTTTAGAAATAAAAGCGAAAATAAAACACAACTTAAATTGAGAAGAAAGTGTTACGAAATATAAAATACATTTCCCGCACTTTTTGAACGAAAATGTTCGAAAAGGTTTAAAAGAAAAAAAAAGTGATGTTACTATCATGTGATTATTTCGTTACGCACAGTAAAAGCGCGATGTTATCAAATCAGCTGTCAAAACGCGAGAAAAATCAAATATATACAGGGTTATTTGGAAAACATTAATAACCTCGCAGGACTATACTCCTGCCTTGATTATGAGTCGAAAATGTTCAAGCTATTGTGACCTAATATCAGTAGTTAAGGAGATATGCGACATCAAAATTTGCATTTTTTTTTCAATATTTCTGATTTATTTTTGGTAAAACGTTGGACTATCATTACAGTAACTTATATCGAGTATGAAAAATTCATTCCCTTTAATACAAGCCAAATAAAAAAATAAAAACCTTCGAATTCCAATTGGAAAACATTCCAACTGGATTTTTTTCAGGGTTTTAATCATTTTATTTAATAATAAATTTTTCGTAATTGATATTAATTACTGTAATGATAGTCCAACGTTTTACAAAAAATAATTCAGAAATATTGAAAAAAAAATGAAAACTTAGATGTTGCATATCTCCATAACTATTGGTATTAGGTCATGATAGCTTGAACATTTTTGACTCATAATCAAGGCAGGAGTATAGTCCTGCGAGGTTATTAATGTTTTACAAATAACCCTGTATATACAGCCGACCGGAGAAATTCGACGCCGGGCTCTACCAAGGTGTGCGACCATCTCTCAAAAGGTTCGGTGATCAGAATAGTAGAACGAATCGCGGGTAAATTCGTCTATCAAAAAATTAAAACCGGTTTTTCTGCGGACATTCTAAGCAATGTCGAGACAGCCGTTAGCTTTAATTTGTATCGGAATCCGACTGGCCACTTTTTTTTGTCGTGTTGCCAATTTAGAAGCAAGTCCGGGTCGGACACCGACTTCCCCGCCCGCGGCCGGCCGGTGCAGTGCGGTCATTGGACAAAATACGTCTCGATGGGTTAAAATCTACAAATGCGTTTTCGTGTTAAGTATGCAGATTTATTCAGAATAAACGGATCTATCCATAAAGGTACAGATACGCATGCTTATTTACTAATAAGCATGCCCTAACAACTGTACACACTTGTTCATTACTGGCATGCTTATTAGTGGCATGCTCATAAATAAGCATGCCCAAAGCTGACAATCAAACACACATTGCTTATTACTGGCATGCTCTTGTCGTAGAATAGAGACGCTCTTGTTCAAAATGGAAACTTTGCAAACTGAAATAGAAAATTCAAGTGAACCAATAAATCAAAAAAGTTCCCGAGTTTCCATCCGCACATTTTTGATTTTAGTTTTTATAATTTTTATTGTAAGATTTGAATCATTCATGCCGATTAATAAAGTTTCATAAACATTATTTCTCGCTATATTATTTTTACACAACGATGACCGAGTATTCCACAGACATTCGTGATTCCTATAATAAGTCACGAAAAGTAATGCTTTATCATCTCCCCAACGCGCCATATTTGTTTCATCTGTCGCGGACTGAGAAGATCGCATTGATAATACTAGCCGCGAAGCCCGCGAATGACGTAAGCATGCTCATAATAAGCAAGCTTGTTCACACATGCTCAAAAGATACCCCGTCTCATGGTGAATGACATTAGCATGCTCATAAATCAACCGGCGGTTGATTTTTGCGCATGCCACTAATGAGCATGCTCATTACTAGCAATGTGCGTACACACATGCCACTAATAAGCAAGGCCTAAAGAAGGTCGATACTGCGCATGCTCACGTGCCACTAAATAAGCATGTGTACCTGTAGCTAAACACAAAGAACAAATTTCCCAAGATCTATATAGGTAGTGAATTTATCTAAAACGTGAGCCCCAAGTTAAAAAATTAACAACGAATCACCTGATACATCGTTCTTACTCCCTTTCTTTTAACTCGTAGCGTCTGCTTGTCTGCCGAAAAAACTTTGAATCGATTTTTACTCGAGCCATGGGTCCGGTCAGACGTTCGCCGACGCCGTGCCCCCCTATACCAATTATTACGTTTTCAATATTATACAAGTTTTAAGGATAATAATATAATGGAATAGATTTTCCACATGAACTTAAAGCAAGAGGAATATGTTGATAGAATATCAAATTGGAAATGATACAAATGAGAAAAGGGAGTATAATAAAAACTTGTTTTTTATGAGTTAGTTTTTTTTATAAATATCTTTGAATTTTATATACCTACGTGAGACCTTTACTAAATGCATTCAATGCCTGCACTCTTTCTAAATAGACTTTTCGAATCCTTGTTTCAAGTATGAACTGTTATTAACATAATATTGACACAGATCTCACGAGGAACGGGTCATTGACCGAGGACATCCTTTGTCTCCTTTGTGTTAACATTAATCTCTTGGTTCACTTTGTTTGTATAGTATTGTAAAATAAGTGTAGCCAGTTATAAAGGCGTCATTATTTATTACTCCTAACCTTGCACTGTCCACGTCACTGTAATTATTTAAATTTTAAAATAAACATCTTAAAATAAATATTAGTTTAATGTACCTACTTATTATTTGGTGAACTTGCACTCTACCAATTGATTTTCCCATCTGACGGGGGAACTTCAATTTCCTTTGAAAGGAAATCCACATTAGAAACCTTCAGGACAAGGACTATTTACCGTCGAGACGTAACCCATCTCTGCATAAGTGTCATTTACACTTAGCATTAAGACGTAATTTCAGTACGAGTGTCGGAGGAAGCTAATTGTTCGTTTCAGGCTATTCAAAAGCGAAAATGCCATTTATTATACCTGGTAAAATTTGGTTTGTTATTACTTTTAGTTCAATAAAAATCAATTTTCAGGCGAGCTTGACAATCCCACAATGACATCCCAGAAATCTGCCTGTTCCTTGAGCCAGTTGTTGGCAGTTTCGTGGATCATCAGTCGGCAAACGTTTTCCATTCAAAATTCCTTCAATTTTGGGAAATGATGAAGACGACAGTAATTTCCGCAGATCGCAAAGCACCAAGTATTTCCCCGATGTTATAAGGTTATTTGTCCTCAGTTGAATGTCACTATTCCAGATGCCATATCCGTTCCCAGTTATTTGAACCTGACCACACAACATTAAGTCGTACCACAGATGAACTAAACTTCTTTTATAGAATTGGGTCACAGCGGAAGAATGTCACCCTCGTGTATATTTAAGACACGTTTAAACTGTAGTTTAAGTATGTATTCTTGGATAATTAAATCCCCTAGAAAACAAAACGCATTTTTTACAATAGAATTTGTTTTTTCATTGTTTAAAATTTTGTTCTGAACCGAGTCTCAAGTAGAAACGTATTTTTGTAAAAAATCGCGACTTATTTACTAAAACATTATGCTTTTCAAGAGTATTTAGTTCGACATTTTCATTATTGTTTTACAATTTAAAAGCTCGTAGTATCTTTTTTAAACAAATCAAACATGTATTGGAAACAGCCGTGGAACCAGAAATTTACGTTAGTTAATATCTATTTCTATTATATTTCATTTATACCAATATGTACATATATACCAGGAGCGTGCATCGAGAACAAGAAGCATGACTTTTTCCTAAGCACATATTTTGAAAAGAAACCGAAATAAGGGATACTTCTCGTAATATTCCTATCACAATAATTAACATTTTATTTAGATTTTCTGTCAGATAAATATTTAATTTCCATTTTTTTCCAAAATATATGTTTAAATAAAAGTCATGCTTCTTATTCTCACTGCACGCGCCTGGTATACACGTAAGACAATGCGAAAAAGACTTGAATCGATTCGATTTGCGCATAAATTGAAGAATATAATGTAAGTACCTGTAAAAGTGCATGTATGAGTCAAAACGACAAATGGATACAATCAAAAAATGATACCATTCGGAAAACAAAATTGACTCACTCAGTTTCAGACATGAGACGTCTCAAAAATAATCTAATCTTTCTTTTGCGTGAAAAACAGCGGAATTTCGTCGTAAAAAGCGTATTCATTTAATCAAATGCATATTAGTATGGTTCCTAAGTGCAAGGCAGTATGATGGCGCGGTATTGGAGGGTTACTTTGCGTGAATTGCCCGATATGATAACTGCACTTTGAAGTTAGCTGCCATTGCTGACGTAGTTAGCTCTCGCGATCATCCTATAGTGTGTATCAATATAATTATGGACGAACTGACGTAGATTAATCATTCCATTGCTGTGCGTTCGTCTTGACGGATTTATATGACGTCAGTATTTCGAAAGGGCACTTGATGATACACTAAACAGCATTTTAAATCGTGGTTCCACGAGACATAAGATCCAACGACGTAATGACCATAAACAAAAATTCAGAATTTTGTTTTAACCTTTGGGTACCGGAAGATGGTAAATAAGATCGGGGGCCGGTGCGGGGTACAATGTGACCCCAGTCAAATTTGCATTTTAATGAAGTATTATTGTGTGTTTGTTTTATAATATTTTTAATTACATTTCTGATACAATGCGAACAAGATTCTACTAAATTTGTCGTCATTTTATAAGAAACTGTAGTATTTTACATCTCATCACTCATAAGCGTCCAACCGACGGAAGCTGTTCAGGCAAAATGACGTAACCGCATCGAGTAGAATATTGCCAATTGCCTATGGAAAAACATATTTTTTTGTACTGTCACACCACGATTTATCATTTTATTTTCTTTTGGTGTTGTATTCTTTGGGTTGTGTACGAGGAATACAAAGAATACCAGTTCAGTATCGTTAATAAATCATCATTAAATAGTTAAAAAAAAAAATGGGGTCAAATTGTGCCCCATTCCGGAACGGGAGAGTTAATGGAAGAGCTTTAAGCAAATGAAGAATTGGTAATTGTGACGGTAATAATTGGTAATATCTGCGGTCTTTACTAGATGGCGCTAGTTGTATTTTAAAAAGTGTTAAGGTGGTTTTTTAGTTTAATTTGTTTCATATAATCCGTTTTATATATTAGCTTTTTTCATTGAGCAATTCATTTGATTAATAAATAATAATTCACATACAAAATAAAATTAAAAAAAAAATCCTAATTATTTCGAGTTTGCATCAATCGACGTGTGCAAAAAATGAGAAAAAAGTTTGGATGTATCCAATTTTTTATATATATCGGATATATTATATAAAAAATCCGATTTTTTTCTTCGGGCCACGTCCATATGTTTGCTAAGTTACACGGGATATTTTACTGATATGATGAAAAAAAATATAGGGAAAAATAGTATTGGTGGGATTCGAAATTAGGGCGCCGCCACTCGATTAATAGACAAATATTTTTTTAACTACAGCAGGATAATGCTTATCGCTTATCAGCATACCAGCCAATACCAGCTCAAACATTTAAACAGCTTATTTCCCTTATATTATTTTCATCTTATCTGTATACTCAAAATACAATTACGAAAAAATAACTCTCAAACTAACGTATATCCACGTTTATTTTTGTTTAGCATCTTAACAAAAACAATAGATTCATAAACGCATACAAAAACATTATTTATGAGTATGGATTCCAACACCATATTATTAAAGGCGTTACGAGGGACGAAATTATAAAAGGAAATAACTAACCGATAAAAAACAAGTTTTTATTATACTCCCTTTCTCATTGAATCAGGTTACGTTGCTACTGCACGCGTTGGAGTCATTACTCATTTGTATTGATTCCAATTTTAAAAAAAATCATTAAAATTTCGAAAAGTCCAAAATTATACTATAATTATTATTAAAAAAAATTAAACGAAATTTTGTTAGATATTTTTTATCGTCACTACGAGTCTACTTGCAAAGTTTCAGCTCGATTGGATCACGGGAAAAGGGTTGAAAATCGATCCAAAGTTTTTCCGGCAGACAACAAACCGCAGACGCCACGAGTTAAAAGAAAGGGAGTGAAAACATCCAGAGTTACATAGACCACATTATGGCGGGAAACCGTAAAGGTACGATGCATTAAAACACAATACAATACAAAATATTATGTGAATTATTTGAATGATAATAAAAGTAGGAATAATATTTATAGATTTCAAAAAAGTATTCGATACACCGGAACACGAGATTCTACTAACAGAAATGGATGAATGTGAATTACTAGAATCACTAAATAAAAGGTTAAAAAAGTAAACGACAAACACAAAACTTGCACTCTGTGGTTGAAGTAACAAATTTGTTCTTAAACCATAGACACTGTCAGTTTTAAAAAGACAGGTGTTCGCGCGATATTCAAAACTTAAAATGGCAGATTTTTTAAAATCACCTTCCTGATAATAAATGTGTTTCGAGCCGCAAATAAAAGCTTGGCAGGCCGCAGGTTGAGTATGGCTGGCCTAACCTAACCTAATATGTATTTTTTCGCGAAAGGTTATACGCAATATCTTCGTGTATTGATTTAATCGGTTTGTTTTTAAGAATATGTGAAAGAGAATACTATGCATACAACAATGATTTCGTCATGATTGTCAATTCATTAATTTATTTAAAGCCCTTTCATAAAAAAAACATTATTTTTAACGGGGGTTTAAGGATCGTGGGATGAGTGGAGATGAAAATAACGTAAATCCGAATTTACGTTTGGCGGGGTAATGCAATGCATCGTAATATTGTGATAATAATCTACGTGTCACAACGTGACGCATCCTAATCCATATTTATTTAATCATGATGAAAGGAACAAAGCCGAATTTCATCAAAATAATGTGTTCGATGAGCCCTTGAAAATAATCTACGTGCTTTGATATCTCTATGATAATAATAAACTTTGTGCAAACACATTCATTGATTTTTCAACGGGTGCTAGTAGAAACATAATGATTTACAAACTCATTAGGAGTGTCATTTTTTATTAGACGCAATTAAAAAAATAAGATAAGATAAAATTCTATTGACAATTTTTAGTGTTTTACATGAGAGGCGAACAACACTGGCGATTATACAATCAAATAAATTTAAGATTACAAATTGTTTTTCGTATGGAATACAGTGGGATGCTTTGCTGCTCTCGTGTCCGTAGAGTAGTTAGTTTTGAAAAAAAATAACGCTGCTGTAGGCCACTAGTCGCAATTACTGTACCGAAGCACGTCACCCAGGCTTGAGAAATCACGTAGATGTGTTGTGACCTCACGTAGAATCGAAGCCGGAACCCCCGGAATAAGAAGCGAGTATCATGCCCGCCGGGCTATCAGGGTCGACTAAGTCCAGTGGCTACGACTTTGTTAAGATGGTGTCATTTTTATTTTATTCTAATCAACCTATGTACTATATTCTCTCTAAAATGAAGGACTAATCATCATGATGTACAGTCTTTATCGCCATTAAGAAAATTGCATGCCTTATACGTAGATATTTTAGATAAAGTATATAAAATGTAGAAAAATATTATTTATGCGAGTATATGTGGTAAAGTATCAGTTTATTGGCGTTTACCCAGTAGTCATATTAAGAAGGATCACTTACATAATGAAAGAACACTCAACATTTACAGTTTCATAAATTATTTCTAATTTCCCTATTGGCAAGATTAGATTTTTTTTTTTAAATAAAAAAAGATGCGAACACAGAATATGTATCGCATCAATGTTCTTATTATTTTCAAATTTAGCTAAATGCTTGTGTAAGAAAATAGGACTAAATTGCTGGTGTCTTAGTCATGGGAAGGATCATAGATGTCTCTAGCTTAGGGCCGGTGGCATCAAGTTGGATTAAAGTAAAAGTTCGTTTAAAGCATAGATTTTTGCGTTCTCCACCAATCAAACGACCTGTCATCTATGCTGTAAACGAACTTTTACTTTAATCCAACATACAACCGGGCCTTAGGGCCGGTTGTTTCAAGTTGGATTAAAGTAAGCGTTGTTTTAAAGCATAGATTTTTACGTTCTCCACCAATCAGACGATTCGTTTTCGTAAAAATCTATGCTTTGATCGACCGCTTACTTTGATCGAACTTGAAACAACCGGGCCTTAGTCTCTTGAAATATTTGAAAGAATACAGATAAGCGGACATATATACAATTTTCAAAAAAATAACAATGTGCGAATGTTCTCACGGTAAAAATGGTGAATTTTGCATTGTGTGAAGTGAAAGTAAGCAAGGTGTTATAGGTTATTAGCCCTGTGGCCACCCTATGAGAATATCTCAATGAGAATTGATCTTAATTAAGAAAACCAATAGGTTAACTATACATTTATCCAAGACACAAAATGTTCATATTTATTAATTTAAAGTTGGCTAAAGAGATTCTACGCGTGTATGGTAATTTAATTTCTTGTTTACTTAATTTGCGACATAACTGTAAATTGTAATTTTATCTAGTTTTCCTAATTTCTTATGTAATATTTTCATAAAATGTGTTGACAGTGTACTTTAATATCATACTATCATTATCCATTTACTACCTGTTGATAATCTGTGTATTACCTAAAATAAATAAAACAAGATTGGTCGCGATTGTTCGAGTAGGGTAGATTCATTTTTGAATGAGAGCAGATTGAAAGAATACATTATAATTATGAAATAACGAGACGACGACTCGTGATTTGCGAACGAGAAGCAGACAGAAATTACGCGCTATTTGCACGAGAAAATTAGTTCGTGACGTCAGCCCCGCACACGTAAACCACATCGACATATTATATGTAAACAAGGCTCGCTGCAACGTCACAATTCTTGCGATAATTTTAAAACGATTAACCATAGACAAATTAATTTTAATTATATCCTTTAAGGAAATACCACCTTGAGGTATCAAAAACTACATTCGAATTAAAAAAAAAAATTGACGTAACTATTACACGCGGCCGCCAGGGTCTGGCCGGCACGCCACGTATTTTTTCGAAAAGTGGGTATGTCACTGAAGTTAGAAGCAAGACGATAGAGATGGTCGTTCATGAACGAACTGTTTTTTTAGAACAGTTCACTTAAGTGAACTATCGTTCATTAGCTCAGTAGGTGGGAAACAAACCGTTCATTAAATCGTAAATCTCAAAATCGATGAAATCTTTGGCAGCTGACTCTATGACTAGCGAAAATTTGGTGGTGGCTGAAAAAGTTCTTGGCGGGAAAGTGAACAGTTCACTTAAAGAAATTGATGTAGGTAAAAAGTAACCCATAAAACCAAGTTTTTATTATACTCCCTTTCTCATTTACTAGTGGAAACTGGTTTGGCGCTTAACCTACGCGTTGGGCTTCGGTCGGGCGACGCTACGAAAGGGAGTAATAAAAAATTTCCAAAAATCCAAAATTATACTATAATCAGGCTTCGCGTCTACCAGACGCGTTGAAATATTTTCATACAACTTAATAATTTATATGAAAAAACCATTCAAAATTTGAAAAATCCAAAAATTTATTTATTTATTTTAACGAAAATTTGAAGGATCTTCTTGATCGTCGCCACGAGTCTGCTTGCAAAGTTTCAGCTCGATTGGATCACGGGAAAAGTGTTAAAAATCGATCCAAAGTTTTTTCGTCAGATAAGCAGACAAGACGACAAGTAGACAAGCAGACGCAACGAGTTAAAAGAAAGGGAGAAAAAACGCCGTTCGCTATTGAAAATCAAATATTCAAATGAACGACTGAGCGATTCACAGTTCAAAAAAATAAAAATATATTATTTGTTTTAATATACTTATATTCATTAATTACGCCTACATGTGTCGGAAAAACCTTTTCATCGTCGGGGTGTTTTATAAATGTCAATCTACAAAGTTGCTCAACCAATTGAAAAAAAAAATAGATTCACAGTTCACTTGAACGACAATTTAGTTGACTGAACTAAAATTCCCATCTTAACAGACGAGATTATCGAGGCTCATCATGTAGCTCAACTGGGAAAGCAATCTACAGGACGTATTGACTACAGACGCAAAAAATCGATTAAAAACTACTTTTTTAATGTTTATAGCTCTAATTTTTTAGTAGGACATAATTATTCATTTGAGAAAACTAACAAATTATGTACAAACAACACTGTAAACCGGTAGACATTTAAAATAATAAGTAAAATAAATGGTTTATACAAAGTTTGTTAATTTTCTCAAATTGATGACGATTTTGATGACAAAAATGGCCAAGATGGTACAACCGGCCCTTGTCCGTCTTTCCATGACAAGGAATGATTCTCGGGTCCGGGGCCGCAGATCTGGGGTGAAGTTTACTTAGCGGCAGTGGAATATTTTCTCACTGAATCGAGTATTACAGGGGGCTGAGTTGCATAGATAATGACCGAGCCCGGTGTCGGAGTATCATTAACTGTACACAGTAGTAGCCCGTTAATTCGAAATTCTAAAACAAAAAAACGCGATGCGATTCCGAAATTCGCCAAAAATGGTAAACTCATAACAAAACGTCAAAATAAAACGTCTGTATTTTTGCATATTTCAAGAAATCATTTCAAAACGCAATATTGATTATACTAATACAAAGATCGCGACATTTCTATTACTGTACCCGATACTGACATATCTGTTGTTCTAAAAAAATATGTCAGTATTGCTTACAGTAAAAAATCTAAATATTTTTTAAATTTCGTAAAATTTAAAAAAAAAATCGAATTACGTGAACTATAAAACGTATTGATTTCCATCAATGGGCTAACCCCGATAATTTGAATTACGAATTATCGCGGTTTACCTACTACGAAATTTATAACAAATTAAATTTTAATAAATATTATTATTAAGTTCTGCAGGTTGTGTTACTTGAAATGTGACAGCTGTCTCGGCTCGTAAGGCCATTATCAAACAGTCTACGAAATGAACATTTCGGGACTTGTGGGTTTTGAAAAATTTCGAATTATGTAGAAATTCGAATCATCGTTTTTTTTAAATTAATTTAATAGCATTTAATATAATTGTCCTCGCGACCGCCGTGTGTTGCGATTGTCGCTGGTCGCGGTTGCCACGTGCGGGACGTGGCCGCGCCCGCTCTTGTCCGCAACGCGATCGCGGCACACAAATCGAATTCATAAATGGATACTACTCATAATACAAAATAGTACCGTTACGCATCTTGATTGCAAAAACTCTCCAACGGTATAGGTCTTTTAATATAAGCTTGCAATTGAGTTAGTGTGGGTACAGTGCGTAATACGAGCATTGTTTCGTTGTGTTGCGCAGCGAAACAATGCGCGTATTACGCGCTGCACCCACACTAACTCAATTGCAAGCTTATTTGAAAAGACCTATGTGCTCTAGGGTCGTAATGTTCGTGTAATTTATGTAAGTGTGAAGTTTCTAAGAAACATGTCAAGACATCTGTCGAATATCGTCAATGTGTACAATATTATAAAATAGCGGTCAAGACGCGATTGATAGATAAAAACGACGGAAAATATCCGATCTTGTTGTGTAGAATAAAACTCTCGGTGGATCTATCGATTTTCTTTCTTTATCTTACATAAATTTTCTTTCTTTATCTGGCGTGTTAAACCCCATATAAGAAACCCGGAGTTCTTTAGAATGAGTAACATTTTCATAATGTTCGTTAACAATGGAGCATTGGTTTGTGTGTTTCTGATAATTACCGTAGACAGCGTCAGCATAGACTGTTTCACATTCCAATATACAGGACCAACCTGCCGATGGTTATGCCTGTTGGAGGAGCTACCGCTATGCTGAACAGCATCACTCTGGACATTGATCTGTTCCATGTCTCTGAGAGGGTTATTCGAAGCAGGATTCTCCTACGCCTTTGATATGAATGATTTTATATATGATTAATATTTGTTTTTCTTATTTATATATTTCTAACTTATTTATAACATTTATGAATTATATTATGTTTGTAATGTAAATGTTATATAAAAAATAAATAAATTTAATTGAATTGAATATTGTACTCCAATCACAAGAATGTGTCGTAAATACAAAATACAGGGTTATTTGTAAAACACTAATAACCTCGCAGGACTATATTCTTGCCTTAATTATGAGTCGAAAATATTCAAGCAACCACGACCGCAATAGTTATGGAGATATGCGACATGAAAGTTTGCAACTTTTTTCAAAATTTTTGACTTAATTTTTGTAAAACGTAAGACTATCATTATAGTAACTTATATTGAATATGAACAATTCATTTCATTTAGTACAAGTCGAATAAAATAATAAAAACCTTCGAATTCCAATTGGAATTTCCGAAAGGTTTTATTGAAACTAATGAATTTTTCGTAATCGATATAAGTTACTGTAATGATAGTTCAACGTTTTGTAAAAAATAAGTCGGAAATGTTGAGAAAAAAAATGCAAACTTTGATATTACATAACTCCATAACAATTGATATTGGGTCATGGCTGCTTGAAAAGTTTTGACTCGTAATCAAGGCAGGAATATAGTCCTGCGAGGCCATTCCAAATAGCCTTATATATTGTGCTGACCTTAACGTTGATGCTAATATTCTTGCAGATACCCTATCAGTCCTATCACCATTCAAAAAGTCACTCCTGCACAACATCCATTTTCTTGACAATATCCTGAACCCAGAGAACACATGAAATCAATTGTTTATTTACACGTTCTTACATGATCACACTACATTGATACACTAAATACATACATAGACATGTTGCTAGAGCAGGCCAAACACCCTTGTAATTGAGACAGTGGGCCGTGTTTTAAATAATAATGTATTCTCTTTTATCTATTTTGTAGCCAGTAAGTATTCTGTTAGTGACACAATATTTTTTTTTTTAAATATATACCGTAAATCATTGAAAATAGATACGAATCAAAATATCTAAATAACTAAAAGAACATCGTCGTTGTCTACCTAGCAATAATTTTTCTCAATCCGCGAACCGCATCATAGAAAGTAATCATTATTTCCATTCGTGTACTATTAAACTTCTCCACCCTGTCGCGCCTAAGGGCAATAAAATGAATAATTTTGAATGATTAGAATTCATTAAGTCTTCCCCTTTGCTCTCAATATTCCCATTACAACCATCCTTACACCAGTAACTCCGGCTCATTATTTCAGCACCTAACCATGATTTATATTTGAATAGAATCAATTTGAAAATTCTACATTTAAAAGTAGCCAGGCCTGTCGATGAGAGATTCTGTTTCTCTTGAAACTTATGTGATGAAAAAATATAAAAAGATTATTGAACTCACGTAGCGGTAACAAGGTTTATATTATTTAATGATCATCACGAATAATCTCTACAAAGTAAACGCTAAATACAACAATAATATAAAACAAATATCGTCCGACATCGGGTAGTAAAGCTAGTAATTGAGAATGTTCTTAGATTTTCACGGTCACTCAGAATCTTTTTATTTTTAACTTCTTCTTCAAATATAGCAAATTTATTTTGTGGTAACATAATTATAATTGATATAAATTAACTTTGTTAAAACCACTTATTTATTGAAAAAAATTCAACTTTATAATATTTTGATCGTACTTCGATTTTTAAATATTATTTTTGTTATCCTGACGAAGGAGCCATTGGCTTCGAAACATGTTGAATTTTTTTCAATAAATAAGTGGTTTTAACAAAGTTAATTTATATCAATTATTTTTATTTTTAGTTTAGCTTTTGGTTTATCAAGTAGAATTTTATGTGAGACTAGATCGAACGCCTTGGAGAAATCAGTGTAACGAAAATCGAGCCGGTGATGAAGGCATCCAGAACATCCGCTTGTAAGGCGAGTAAGGCCCGGTTGTTTCAAATTGGATTAGATTAAAGTTCGTTTAAAGCATAGATTATTACGGAAACGGAACGTTTGAATGGTGGAGAATGCAAAAATCTGTGCTTTAAACGAACTTTGACTTCGATCCAACTTGAAATAACTGGCCCTAAGTCAGTTTGAGTTGATCTGTTAGGCGTAAATCCATGTTGCGAGGTGATATGGTGGTAAATAGGTATTTTTTAATTGTAGTTTTGGTATAGCGGATTGGATGCAAATAGGTCTATAATTTGTTATGTCGGAGTGATTACCGTTTTTAAAAACTGGAATCATGTAACTTGTTTTCCATACCTCCGGGAAAAAAGCAGTATTACGCCGCAAAAACACGGCGTAATACCCAGAAGCTAGTAATTGTACAAAAAACAGTTTGAAAACACTAGAAGTTGGTTTAATTAACAGTTATTAGAAATTGAAACCACGACCCTAGAATTAATCAATTAATCTAGACCACGCCTGGGATGTTTCGGAAAATAACTTTTCTTTTTAGGAATCATAACCGCGAAATCATGACGCACACTGACGTGTCGTCCAGCTATGTAAAAATGACGGAAATGGTGTATTGATATACATTTTTATATAATGACGTGTCCGCCACTGAAATATAGGCTAGTACACCTGGCGTGGCGAAACGCGTTGATTGGTTCTCAAACCCAGGGGCAGAAACAAAAGCGATATTTGCAAAAAGCAGATTCTACATCTTGAAGGAAATCTTAAGAAAAAACTTGTTCGAATCCAAAGCGGCCAGTAGGCAAGACACTAGTTTCTCATACCGGAGGTTCCGGGTTCAATCCATGTGACTTTCCACGCGATCCATGTGATCCAAAGCGATATTTGCGAAAGGCAGATTCTACATTCGGAATCTATCTTGAAGGAAATCTTAAGAAAGAACTTGTTCGAATCCGAAGCGGCCAGCCGGTAGGCAATACACTAAGCTTTAGACACACTTGAGGTTCCGGCGTTAATCCAAGCGATTTTCTCAAGTGTGTTTTTATGATGTGTTCCGCTACAGTAGTCGAACCCCGCAGTCTGCTGCAGCGTTCAAAAAAAGCAAAACGAAAGATAAGATTGATTCTCAAACGTTATAATATTGAAAGACAAAATAGACGGGACAAAGTTTACTGAAATAAGCGTCAAGTTTCAATGAGAAATATCAAGACAACCAAAATATGCCTTCTTACACCATTATGCAAATACCCAAACCCACTAAAACACCATATTCATACATGCCTATTACCTATTGTTGTGTATAGTATTCTAATTATATTAATTTCTTTGTCTGTCCATCCTTCGTAACTCCGTTTCTCTTTATAGTATATTTTTTTCTTTTTTTTTTATAAATAAATAATACTTTTTCTTTAGGAACCGACATGTAAAAATACCGAAATTTTTGACGGGTTGTAAAGTATATGAGAATATCTCTTAGTACTATCTGTTGGGAATTTGTATTTTTTTAATACAATTTATATTTTTTGTATACACAAGCTATAGTTGGGCGTTTCCTGGTTGAGTAGCTTTAATCCAAAAAAATAACACCACTGTAATGTATCGTAAAAAAGAATTTTCTAAATAAATAAATACTAATTGTTAATACCACTTTAACGCGCCAAAAAATACATTAAAATAAAAAAAAATGACGTACCTAATGTGCAAAAAATAAGTCAGAAATATTGAAAAAATAATGCAAACTTTGATGTCGCACATCTCCTTAACAATCGATATTAGGTCATGGTTGCTTGAACATTTTCGCCTCATAATCAAGGCAGCAATCCACCTGTAAAGTATTGTCGACTAGCTCTGTTACTAGTCCTGTATATTAACGAACAAGACGAACTGACTCGATTATCGTTTGGATTATGAAGAAAATCTCAAGAAAACGCAAGTCAGAATTTTCAGTGTCTGATTTTGTAATTCGGCTCAAAGGCGATATTGGCCGCTGCTGAATATTCAGCAGGCAGGCGTACCGAACGGGTAATAAATATAATGAATAATGAAATGACCGACTCGATTGTCTGGCGTCCCATGCCTTGTTGGCACCGTCGGTTGATGCAAATAGCAATCCGCTTCAGATGGTATCCGCGCCATCTGGAATCTGTCGGCGTCCAGGCCGGGAGAACGTGTCGGGAAAGCAACTTTTCCTATAATTTTTCCGTTATGTGTGCGGACTATACTCTTCTGAGCAGTAATAGAGCAGAAGTCAGCGACCGCCAGCCTGTATCAAACCTGATTTTTTTTTGTAGATGTACACTATAGTAGGTAAGTAGGTTCGGATATTTTGACATTTGAGTTCGGGGGATTTTGGCAGATAACACGTAATACAGGTGCAAAAAAATGTGTAAGTAAAACGTTCAAATATAAGGTGTCGGGTAATATTGTTAAATAGTGGCCCGAATAAAATATATAAAATTCATATTTGTTACTATAACGTAAATGACACGATGACGTAGAGCTGCAAAGTGTATGGCGGAAGACATGACCCGCATAAAGCGTCAGGCAATCATTAACACGAGTGCATAGTATGTACTGTTCCATATTAAAAAATTAGCTTTGATATTTTTAAGTTTTACTTACATATTTTTTTGTACCTGTATTCCCTGGTATCCGCCAAAATTACCCGAATCAAATGTCATAATATTCACACCTTCTTACCTACTATAATGTACAGAACAATCCACAGAAAATATTTCAGGTTTGATATTTGACATTCTTGCAGACACGTTATCTTCGTTCAAAAACTCACTCATACACAACATCCATTTTATAAACGACGACATGAACCTATAGATCCATTAAATACTAATCGCACTACACTCAAACACAAATATATAATATACATAAATGTACATGTGAAATATAATTAATTACAAAAATACATGTTACTAGAGCGTGCCGAAGACACTTGTAATTGGGATAATGGGCATAGTCTTCACTATAATGTTTATTATCTGAGTGTCATGTACCCATTATCCTGTTAGTGTCTCTAATAAATAAATAAAATAAAAAATAACGTAAGTCTGGCGGTCGCTGGCTCTTAATCTATAAATTTTGTATAAAAAATATGTGCCGCGTAAGAAAGTATAGACCTAATTAGGATGTAATTATCTATAAGTTAATTACACAATATTTTTGGTACTTTATTCCATTAGAGTCCAATAGGTCAATCATTAATAAAATGTTCGGTGTATAAAGCTAAACCTAAAATCTAGTTTCGCATACTTATTTCTGCATGCGGGGGTTGGAAACATGTGTGCGGCCGCACACCAGCATACCCGAGATGGAACATTGCAGCAGAGGTGGAAAAAAATAAATCTGACGTGGTGCGCTCGCTTATTATAGTTTTGCAATAATTGTTAGTACAAACAAAAGCACACGTCACTCGGCCCGGATGAGGCGGTGACCCGCGCTGGTGATGTCAGCCTGGCTTCACGGCTCGCGGCCTCGGCTGTCCGACCGCACTATTAACGGAGATAGCTGCTCCGTTGGAACTGTAGAGTTTTCCGATCACCCTCCGCAACGCGGTCTTGCTAGTAGTGTCAAAAAAGTGTCAACTGGGCGACGAATGAGCAGGACCGATACGGGGAATTTTTGCTCACGAAACGGTCCTGGGTAAGCAAGCGGTGGATGCCATTCACTGATCCTACGAGAGGAACTGCATCGATCTCACCCACATCCCTCACACTTCTTCCTTGCACTGTCTCAACTCATTGCCTAGGTAATGTTGAGGTCGGCTCTTCTCTGTAGTATTTTGGAACATTGAGTTATCCAGGAATTCTTTGGTCTTCCTCTGGATGACTGTCGATGAAGCTCCGTAGACATTGCCTGCTGGTTTCCGTCTTATGTGCCCATACCAATCTCAACTGTCGTTCCTCCAGCTTACTGTTTACGTCCGTGACACCCAGCTACTGAACTAGTGCATGAACTTTTAGTGTTACTCCTGCCAACCATCCAAACATTCGCATTTCTGCTGTTCCGAGTTGCGTAGAGTAGAAGTTGTACATAGTCCAGCACTCGGAGCCATACAATATCGCGGGTCTAACTAACAATAGTCTGATATATCAGAATATTTTGAGTATGTCCAAATTTTTCAGAACAGAACTGGATTGTTTGTCACAGCGACTTCAATAATCAATTAATGTATATTATAGATGTCTCACAGAGACGAAACTGTATTTTTAGGAGTTTAATAAATTGAAAATAATATTTCTGGCGTATACTAGTGTAATGATAGAAATTCGGATGAATTCCATTAGACAAGATAAAGTATATAGCTAAAAAACTCCAAAATCAATATAGATGTCTCGTTTTTAGCGACATGTGTGGTTATTCAAGGGGAAAGAAAAAGCTTTGGTGCTAGCCGCTAGGGGGTCGTTAGAACTCACATGTGAAACGTGGCGCAAAAATTTAATATATATACAACTTCCAAAAAATTAATAGACATGGTATTCTATCATGGGTGGAAATGGCGAACGTTACATATATGTGTAGTGAGATCACCTAAGCCAACCGTACGATAGGTTGTAAGTCCTATGGCAACCCAAAAAAGACTTCTATACCTACTCTCCCTTGAAAAAATATAGTTTCGTCTCTGTGAGACATCTACAATATGCAATAATGAGTCTGATATATATTTAAGTTTTATAGGCATTTTCGGGTCACACAAGATTCCTGTTACGGATCTAAATTTCATCCATCCCACACTTATTCTATGGTCAACATCCACTGCACATCTCACACACATCAGGGGCATTTTTCCATTTTCCACCTTGACGTAAAAAAAACTTATTTTCTTAAAGCTTGAAGTTCTAAGCTATTGGGATGATTTTGTTCAACTTTCGTACATCTCTTACTAATAACAGTACCTACGATGACGTGCATACGATTTTTAAAATAAAATACACCCTTTTCCCATTAAGAATTTTTGAAAAGAGTAAAAATTAATTTCAAACCAATCTCTGACTGAAACTAATTCCATTTGAAAAAAAAAATCCTATTTTTTTTCGGTATGCTACATCATAGACACATCGTTTAACAAGAAAATAATTAACTTTTTCATTTCATTCAAACCCTAATTTCCCACATCCTCGCGCGTCACGAGACCTCTGCGGGACAGCACATAACTCTGCTATTTTGAAGTTTTAAAAATAATTTGTTACTGAAAAATATACAGGGTTATTTGGAAAACGTCAATAACCCCGCAGGACTATATTCCTGACTTGATTATGAGTCGAAAATGTTCAAGTAGCCATGGCCTGATATCAATAGTTATGGAGTTATGCAACATCAAAGTTTGCATTTTTTATTAAATATTTCTGACTTATTTTTTTACAAAGCGTTGAACCACCATTACAGTATCTTATATCTATTGCGAAAAATTTATCTGTTCAATACAAGTTAAATGAAATGATAAAAATCCCGCAGAAATTCCAATTGGAATGTTTTCCAATCGAAATTCGAAGGTTTTTACTATTTTATTTAACTTGTATTAAAGGGAATGAATTTTTCATATTCGAGATAAGTTACTGTAATGAAAATTCAATATTTAAAATAAATAAGTCGGAAATATTGAGAAAAAAAGTAAACTTTGATGTCGCATATCTCCATAATTATTGATATCAGGTCATGGTTGCCTGGTCATTTTCGACTCATTATGAAGGCAGGAATCCACCTATAAGGTTTTTTCTACTAACTATGAGACAACCTACAATATTCCAAACCTGAGTAAAGCGAGATAACATCCAGCCCTTTCTCAAGAATGTCATATATCGATCTATTTTATATAAGTCTAGTTGATTAATTGATTAATATATATTATCCATTTTTAGAGCAATCCATATTTTCTGGTACGAAAGGCACAAATTACTTTGTATGTCTTTATAATTGATTAATTAACTTTGTTCTGAAAAATTGCAACTTCACAATGAGAATGTGTTCTTGAATACAATAAAGCGATCACTTAAGCCAACCGTGCAATAAGTCGTAAGCCCTGTGAACACCCAAAAATACTTCCGTTCCTACTTTCCCCCATAAAAATATAGCGTCGTCTCTATGAGACATCTATAATATATCCTGAAGGCGAACGTATTCGTACTGGACGAAGCGCCAGACTGTGGACAAGAAATTTACGTTATTTCATGTCTATATATTTTGCTGATCTGTGGCATCAACAATTTCAAGATTCATTTATAAGTCTTGCTCGACTAGACTTCGATAAACACGTTTCTGCGAAAAAACGTCCCAAGACATCAACTATGCGGTTTCTGCTCCGCGCTGACCGGCCTTGCTAAGCGCATATTCACCTTCAACAACGCAATAAAACAACGTAACGTTTCACAAGCGCTTTATGTAAGAAATTGTTAAAGTAAGCAGTTAAGTGAACTTATTTCTCATGAGAATAAGAGGAGAAAACCGCATCAAAATCGATTCAGCCGTTCTCGAATTTTAAAGTGGCTGAAGTAGCATAGTTTATTTATTCATACAAATAAAGCGTCATTTCCTAAATGGTACTTAAGACATTAAAATATTTTATAAAACAACTAACTGGCTAAATAACTTGTTACTTATACACCGGATGACATGAAAAAAAAATGGAATCAACAGTTATTTTACAATGATTATTTTTTAAATAGAGGTGCGATCACGGAATACGTGTCTATGATGTAGCATCAACATTCTTATTTTCACACTTAGCTAATAGCCTGTGATGCGAAAACAGGGCCAACTTGCTGGTGTCCTGGAATGGGGCTCGAACCACCGACCACGAGCGTCGTGACCACTACACCAACAAGCTACTGTGTTGTTATCAATAACACATCAGTCTTGATGATGGATCTGAAACGTCGACCAGAAAGGTCGTAGAAACACGACATATATTCCAGAAAATTCTGAACGGCCTTGAAAACCTAAGAACATTTTAATATTTAATATTGTAAGATAGGTTTTGCCTATAACCTCAGATAATATTATACAGTAAACTTCCAGAGTAAATAAATGTACTGTGAATTTATCGCTTATTTACTAGTACCACTCTTACGTGCTTTGCCATACATCGCACGACACTCGAGTACACAGAGTGTACCAGAGCTAGCAGCAGAAACTTGATCGGTAGATTTCTTTTATGTTATGTTATGAGTCGAAAATGTTCAAGCAACCATGACCTAACATCAATAGTTATGGAGATTGGAAATATGCAACATAATATTTTATTCGACTTGTATTAAAGCGAATGAAGGACTGTGTAAAGTGACACCGGAAGATTCCGCGGGTAGTACAGGAATCCTTCCTTTCGCTACCAAATTACTGATTCTCAATCACTAATGCGGTATCCATATCAAACCCTCAAAATACTAATCAATGTAGATTTTTATCTGACTGATAAAAAAGTGTAATATGATTGTGTGATTTGATTTGTCAGCCGATTGAGATATGGGCCGGCTTTATAGCGTTTTATATCGCACGCCATAAATAAATACTCACAATTCCGCCACTGATTTGGATTTCCCAAAACTGGGTGTTCACGATGTAAATATAGAGGAATTTTTTTGTGATTTTTTATGGTTTTAACTGTAACATTATTAGTTTCCTTTAATACCATGGTTGTTGTCTGCCGCAGTGGTTTTCTGGACTGGCGAGTCCTTGTATGTTTGTGATGTATTTTTTTCTTTTTCTCACAGGGGAGTGACTATTTGCAATCGATACTGTCTCTACGGTGGAATTTTTGTCATTATTTTTCATTTAATTTATTTTGCTTTGATTCCATCACATTTTACTTATCTTTTTCTTTTTCGTTAAGGCTTCATTCGTATCTTCATACTCAACTCATCTTAATCTGTAACATGCTCATTCTTCTTACACTGATTTATTCTTATTTTGCTACAAACATTGTATTTTACTCACCGACTTTATACTCTCACTAATATTACTTGCTATGTATCTATCACACGTAGGTACTTTTAGTCCAATGCTTTCTCGTTTCTATTTTTATTTTGAGTTGTCACCCATGTATTTTTAAATACTCATTCATGTATTCCACACACATCATATATTATTCTTCCTACACTGTATTTATGTATTTTGTTGTATCCTTTATAATTTGTTTTACTTATATTCATGTTTTGTTGTTTTCTGATATTTTATGATACTTCTGATGTTTGATATTTATGCCTTGTTATTATCTTTTCCTTGTATTTCTCTGCTTTTTTTTTTAAATAGAGATGCGAACACGGAATTTGTGTCACATCAATATTCTTACTATTTTCAAATTAAGCTAAACGCTTGTGCTATGAAAATAAGACTAACTTGCTTGTCTGGAGTGAGATTCGAACCTGCGACCTTTGGATCACGAGGCGAGAGTACTAACCACAAACCAACAAGCTACTCTTTATATGTTGCTATTTTCTTGTGATTTTATTATTAAGTATTATTTTCTTTGAATAAATTGTTTCCATAACGAGACCACCCCAGGGACAGTGAAGTGGTTAGCGCAGTTTCCTCGCCGCGTCGCACGAGTGCTTTTGCGTCGTCGAGGAAGCCGCTTTAGCATTAAAACAATCCCAAACTGGATGGCGAAAGATACGGGAGCTTTTGCTCCCCTGGGTCTGTGGTGGGTCCCGCTTCACTGTAAATATAGAGGAATGGTGTCGCACGAAACGGAACGGTGAGGCCGATTTAATATTTTATTTGCGCTCGTGTCCACCGAGGCGGAGCGGCGTCACCCACGCGGGTGACGGCCGCGGCCGTGTTCCGGCTGGTCCCGGTCCATTGCGAGCACTAAGTAAACCGGAATGATCTCTGTGACCGAACTGACGTCATGAAACACATCTAGAAGATCATTAATGCCGTTGACGCGGCTACCTCCGGGTATACATTTTATAATGATGATTATCCGATATCTGGTTCACGAGACTGGATACATATGACATTGTGAGGGTCCGGAATAGTTATGGATCAAGTCCAGCGATATAAATTTTAATACATAAAAAAAATTTAATTATAAATTTATAAAAAATAAATTTTTGAAAAATTTATAAATTTATTTCGATCAAACATCATAAAATAAATTTTAAGATGTTTGATCGAAAGTAAAATCAGAATCTTTAGGCAATAGTTTTTTGAGATATTCTACCATGTGTGTATTGACCTTTCTTCCCGACGTTTTCCAAACCGGAGTATTTTATCAGCTTATCCCAGAAACTCTAATCGGTACATAAAAAAATCATATTATAGAATTCTTAACAATCTAACACTGCCTAGAGTGCATTAATATCAGGAAGTCAAATTCACTTTTTGTGAAAATGAGTAAAATGGAACATTGGTTAAATGATTTAAATATTAGTAGCGAAAAATAAAAAAAGTGGCTTTTTCAATCACTTTCAAAAATCATGGGATTCAGCAACTTGGCATCTGCGTTTATGATGATGTGATTGGTTGAAATGGAATCGGTGCTATTTGAAAATGTTTTAAATTTGACAACTATTAAAAATTATTCATATTTAGACGAGAGCATTGCCAGTAGAAAAACAAACAAATTTGGAGTTGATCCCTTTTGACAATTATTGTTTTAACAATAATTAATGCTGCAATCGAATGCCAATCATGCCCTTTGATTCCCAGGAAAACGAAGTTGTTGTATTAGTAAGAAACAAAATAAACCAGACGTACGCGTTAAGTTTTTACGAGAAACGTTAAGACATATATCATGTTAGACCTCTTTCCATTTACGAAATACAATCGAATTAGTATGTGTAAGCCGTGCGTACGAGGCACATTTTTTATTGTGATGGTGTTTATAGACGTAAACACCAACACAACGAAACAATGTGCGTCGTACACACAGCCTACACATACTAATTCGATTGAATTAGTATGTGTAGGCTGTGTGTGCGATGAATAATTGAATAACATTAAATGAAAAGTGAATACTCATAAAATAGTTGAAATAAATAAATAAAGAAAGCACACCCTGGCAAAAATTGTTACCAATATTATTTTGTTTGCTTGTTCGTTACACGCTAAATCTCTGTGCAGGACGTGTGCCGATCTGCACTCGTATATTAAATATATCGATGTTGCTAGAGCAGGTCGAATACACTTGTTAGGGTATTGGGTTTAGTTTAAAATAAGCAATGTATTGCTATTTATGTGTTGTGTACCTAGTATTCTGTTATGACGAAGTGTACAATGTTATATAATAATGTAAACGATTGTTATGCTATTACTGCTATCCTGAAATATTTACTGGAGATATTCACACTAGTGATAAATGTATGAGTTCTTTATTTACTATTGTGGAATGATAATTAAAACCCGACTTAATTTGGACTTGATCCACAATCATTCCGAACCCCCCGTATGTCATTACAAGTTCACAACCGTGGAAAATTAATGTGACACTGGAATGGAACCATGTGCTACTCCTGTGACAACTTAATAATATAATGTATCGATAAAATATTGAAACGATTTATTTACGCGGACATTTTACGTAGAACCTTACCTAGCGATATTTGAAAGAAACTAAAAGATAATGAGATTCCGTTCGGACTAAGGAATGCAATCCCGCGAGATCGGGATCCCGCGAGATCTCGAGGCATTTTACGAGATCAATTCCGAACCGAAAAATCGCACGAGATTATCGGGATTGATCAGCATTTTTTATGTTTTGTATGTTTAATTGTATATGTCTATATAGCTTTTAGTAAGTACTTAAAACTTATGTACATGTCACATTCAAATAATGAAAATAGCTTTGAATAATATTTGCTGTATTTTATCAACCTAACATAGTAATAAAAACTACTATTTAGTTAGTAGTTTTTTACTCTACTACATTGACTGATTGATGCTTGGAAAACTTTAAGATATAAAAATGCAAGGCATTGACGTTAATTGCTATTCAGCTCTATAAACAAACAAAAAAAAAGTATTCGGGATCCCGATCCGTAGGGATCCCGCGGGATTGGAAATTCTAATCTCGAGGGATCCCGAAAGGGCAATCCCGGCTCGGGATTGCATTTCCTAGTTCGGACCACCTTAACAATCAAGTATCCTAATTTCGAATATCTGTCTGTCCGTAACTCGCTGGTATCAAGCTGGAGTTATAACAACGCTGATGATGACTAGATGTGCAAAATAGTTTACTAAAAGTTTGGGGGTTTTTCTGAGTATGGTATTTGACATATCTGGAGAAGCTGCGTTTTAGGGTCACCACACGTCCTGCGACAGGAAATCTCCAAAGTCGTGAAATGCTTGATAATTTTATTCGCTCGATAAAACAATTACAAGTTATACATAAGTACGACAGTAAAGACAATGATAAATACTCGATGGACTACAGCCTTCGGCCTACGCCGGGGATCGCTGAGAGACTGACATGCCCGTATAGGGCGTTGGCTGTAAAGGAATTTTTTCATTCGGATACGAAAATAAAACGAGGGAAACGCCGCCCAGGGAAAATGTCGCGCGGGAAACCAAGAACTCGCGCGTCATTTTGACACTGACATATCGCGTAGGATCGGACTGTCAATTTTCCGTAATTTCGCAATTAAAATGAAGATCTACTCCTACTTCATTTTAATTGCGATACATATACACAATAATAGCAAAACAACTTTATGATAATTATTTATTTAAAATTAAAAAAAAAAAAAAACAATTTTTATAAACCAATATTGAATAATCAACGTGTTTCGGTGCCAATGGTCTCTTCATTAGTATACAACGTGTACTAAAAATTAAAAAAATAAAATAAAAGTATGTATAGACATTAACAAAAACAAAAAATTAATATGTGCCAATTGAATAACTAAAATGTTATGTATGTCCTGGCCTTACGGGTATGATTGAAATAAAACTTCGTGTCTCAAAGAATCACTTCTTTTATTTGTCTAAAACAACGTAATAACAATAATAGGGACCGTGGATATCTGACATGTCGACATCCTCGGCTGAGCCGTCGACACCATTAACCCCATTCATTAGTTATTGATGACAACATCAACTACAAATCAGTTACCGACTGAAGGAGGGAATTTTGTATCCACTAATTAAATGACAGAAAAAAGAGCTCACGCGAGATCCCGCGATGTGTCAATTTACATATACCTACCAATATTATATAATATAGAGATAACACATATGCGCACAACTTCCAAAATTTTTATATATGTTACAGTCCATCATGGTTACAATTGGTGAACGTTACTTTGTGTAAAGTGATCATTTAAGCCAGCCGTACGGTAGGTCGTAAGCCCTACGAACATCCAAAAAGACTTCCATACCTACTTTCCCATATAAAAACATAGCTACGTCTCTATTAGACTTCTATAATATAACTTTATATAAATGTTGATTATTTGATGTGTCTCAATTGGGGACTTGACGTAACTATTGCTTATATTAATGTACGTGTTATCAACATCTCTGTATACGTCTCTTTAATCAAAATAAAATTAGCGTCAGATGTTAAAGTAAGTGGGTTACTTTTTACTTCTGCTACTAATTTATAAACCAACTTGATATATTACAGGAAGAAGTATGTTTAAGCGCTGGTCTGAGTGTTTTGTACCCTCACATTTTGGGGTTACGTGACCAGATTCAGCATAAAGCCGTTGTTAATGCAGCATACAGAAGATGTGAATGATTAATAATCAGTTGCATCCATCTCCGTGCATCTCTGTGGAGCTGAGACTACTTCGCGACTACGAAAAGTCAGATCATCATAATTTTATCACAGGGAAGGGATACCGCTGCGGCTTTATAATCAAAACTAGCTGTGACCCGTCAAAAAAAAATTACGGACGGACAGACAACGAAATTGTTATGTTTGATGCCCATACGCGTGGGTGACGTGCGCAATCGCCGGGTGAGGAGTAATAATTAATTGCGGAAATGTCGGCACACTATTCCAAAAAAATCTATATTAAGTGCGCATATGAGTACCCTCATTTAATTTTTTTTTTCTTCGTATGCGTCATAATTCTTAAGTGGCAAACAGGAGAACTCTATACAGCAGCTGTGTGCAGTGAAAAAATTAATTGAAATAAGATATGTATTTCGTGATATTTATATCACAATTGAAGACTCCTCGGGAAAAACAATGAATGTCACTTTTTTGTGAAACTGACCTTTTGTTGCCATCTGTTGACTTTTAGGGTATTATTTTATATAATAAATCAGAATTGGGTGAAACCGTCGTGGTCCGCTGTAATAGTTCAATTTATATCTGTTTATCCAACGCAAGAAACGGGAATATCCGCCCACCGAACGTCAAAAAACGTCGTTGTCAATTTGACAGTACATGCATTTAATATACGTACGTACATAGAATATGTTTATATAGTAATAAGTTGTTTCAATATTTATATAAAAAGAGCATGAGTGAAAGAAATGTGGACTTTGAAACTATAAAAAACTGTTTTTCTCTAAATATATGTTTCTTGACATTCATTGTTTTTCCCGAGGAGTCTTCAATTGTTATCATATGACTCGGATTTTAATCGGGTCTCTATTCTCATTGTTTCGCGTTATTCTAACAATCATGCTTTGACCACTATTATACAGGGTGTAAAAGAGCTAGTTCGCAACACTTTACAGGTGGATTCCTGCCTTGATTAGTCGAAAATGTTCAAGCAGTTATGGAGTTATGCAACATCAAAATTTGCATTGTTTTTCTCAATATTTTGACTTATTTTTTACAAAACGTTGAAGTATCATTACAGTACCTTATATCGATTACAAAATACTCATTCGTTTCAATACAAGTTGAATAATGTGATAAAAACCCCGCAGAAATTCCAATTGGAATGTTTTCCAATTGGTATTAAAGGTTTTTATTACCTTATCTGACTTGTATTAAAGAAAATGAATATTTCATATTCGATATAAGTTACTGTAATGAAAGTCAAACGTTTTACAAAAAAAGTCAGAAATATTGAAAAAAATGCAAACTTTAATGTCGCACGCCTCCATAACTATTGATATGGTTGCTTGAAAATGTTGCGGACCAGCTCTGTCACACCCTTTCTACAATACAGGGTGGGACATAGCAACTTGCTCATTTGAATTGGGCGCCCTGAAGCGATGGTTGCCTTTGTTAAAAAATAAAAATAAATAAAATGATTAAAACCTTGCAGAAACTGAACCAGATTTTAGTGATATTTTTTTCTCATCGTTAAATCCGCGTGTCGCAGTGCGCAGAATGAGATAAAAACTGCCATCCGCAGAGCAATCGACGTTCTTGATGACCTAAAATCTAGACCCGGCAGTGCCGCTCCATACAGTTTTATTTATACATCAATTTGAACTTTCTGAGCGCCAGACACAACGGGTCCGGCGTATAATTTCCTCGAGAGAAATTCATCGCGCGAGTGTGAGCGGAGGCGCTCCTCGCCGACGATTCTCCCACGATCCACACAAAATACAATCGTTCACTAGACGCGGGTGAAAAATCTACTTTAAATTGAAAGGCACGGCGGCACATTGTTTTGTTCGCGAGTCAACAATGATCTACCGACTCCCACAATAAACATTCGAGAAGTTTCGTCCCGATAGAAAGCGACAACACCCGTGCCGCCGGGAAATTACGATCGGTTCACATCACGTGACACGACAAAGGGTAGGGTAATTTCACATTTTACAGATATCTATGAAAATATGTGAAATAAATTATATTTTGTAACTCAGTATGGATGGTGTGGGATAATGTTTTCATGTTCATAATTTTTAAAATAAAAATCTTAAGAAATACGATTCCATTAAAACGTAATATGATTGATTGATCGTGACGTTGTTTAACAAGAATTATAGATAAACCATATGTGATCTATGGTGGTCGTCACTGTAATTTTTTTTATTTTCTATAGCCTCTGTTCGTCTTTGCTTAGTTTTTACTCGTGTTTGTATGGTTTTTATATAGATTTTGCCGTGTTTGTGTCCTATTTTAATCAAATAACTATTTAAGAGAGCGTTACATAAATTAGTATAAATCACTACCAGATTTTATGCCTACCGGTTTCGAGACGTGCCCGTCTCTTCGTCAGGACCGACACTACACTACTATGTTGACAACACTATACATCACAACCACAGTACTGTTAACCTTTCACCAATATTTATCACATGCGTGTTAATCTTGTCAAAGACTAGCATGCACTAACTTGCCTACAGAACGATCAGGAATTTACGAGGTGGGTGTTACAGTAGCCAGAAAACATCTTGAAATTTTTCTGCGTAGTGGGGGGAATTTTGCACATGTACTATTCCAACAACGAGACCCAAAATTTGTCTTCTGCGCATTCCCCCACTACGCCAAAAAATTTCAAGAAGTTTGCCGGCAACTGTACCAATATGAATGTGATAAATATTGGTGAAAGGTTAACAGTACTATGGTTGTGGTGTATAGTGTTGTGAACATAGTAGTGTAGTGTTGTTCCTGACGAAGAGACGGGTACGTCTCGAAACCGTAGAACTAAAATCTGGTAGTGTTTATACTAACTTAACTAACACTATGTTATAATGTCTAACCACAAAGTTAATACTTTAAATATTAAAAATATTAACTATCTAAGAACATATTCAAAATAATGGAGGACGGATTTTCACAAGGAAAATCAGATAACTTACCGAAAATTCAAGCCTTAATGTTGGCTTCATTTTTCAGTTTTCAGGAATGAATTTCAACATTTGGGTACAATATCTACAAAATTTTTCCCCTGACATTATGGACGCACTATACGAAAAAGGCGGCATGTATTGTAAAAAATCGAATGAACGTCTAAATACGCGAATGTGCTGTTACGTGTTAAACGTAAGATTGACATAAAAATTTATGCCTAACGTCACTTGCGAAAATAAACGTTTTGGCGAAAGTTTAAAATCGTTTTTTAATGTTAATATAAATATTTAAAAAATCTTTTTTATAACCTCAGCGATGTTGCTACCACCGAGCCTGCATTACACGTCAAAAATAGGTACACACAGGACTTAGCAAAGGCGCGAACTATTTCATGTTCCGCCCAGCACAATCGCCAGGATTTTAAATACCTAGTACCTTTAACTGCCCGCAGGGCATATAAATATATTTAAAAAATATATATTATTTCTTCTGGTTTGTGTCTTCTGGGGTATTATAGCGTGTTATTACGACATTTCTGGCCGACGTTTCGGATTCCATTGCAGGGTCCATCATCAGGGCTGATGTGTTATTGTGAGTGTTGGTGTTGTGGTTAAGTATTGGCTTGCAATACCGTGTCGAAAGCTTGGTGTTTCTGTGTTACGTGGCAATACCATGTCGGAGTCGTGTGTTATCTTGTGTTGTGTGTATGTTTCATCTATTGTCTGATCACTATCTCTGCAGAATCTGCGACGAGATTGACTTTGAAGCGCCTGATACCACGATGTTTTTAATTTGAGACCATCATCTCTATTTATATTTATAGGGTGCTTGTAGATTTCGAGTGCCTCCTTGACAAGACGCGTGTGGTGACTCTTAGGCTTTCCAAGGATTTTCACTCAACCGTCACAACAAAGAAAAGGTCGTAATAATACGGCATAATACCCCAGAAAACACAAACCAGAAGATTCTGAGCTGGCTGTGAAAACCTAAGAACATTCTTATTATTATTTCGTTTTTACTATTTCATGGGTGTCGGCTTTAACTAACTAACGATCACGCCGTTTCCCCGCAGGGGTAGGCAGAGAGGATTAAACGCCACACTCTTCTATCCTGGCACACCACTTTTAAATAAGTAAGTATTTATTCTTTAGGAACCGGCATGTAAAAGTATCGTCATTTTTGACGGGTTACAGTTAGTATAGAAGTAAAAATTTAAAAAAAAAACACATGTAAATATAAAGCAAAGCTTTGTGCATTCACGAATATAGGAGAGTAACCAAAATTGAATGCAAGTATTCGGGAAGGTAAAAATAATTGTGATAAAGATAAATACATAATAATATATAAAACACTTACGTAAAATTATATACAGTTTATGTAAAAGTGCTGTGTAATGTTTTTTTTTATTTTTTCAATTGATTCAGCAACATTGCTTTTTTTTTAGCTTACTAATGAGTTGGACAATGTGTCAAATTTATTTATCGAGTCATTATAAGTGAGTCAATTACTTTTAAACGCGATCGCCGAGCATTTTCGAGACCGGAAGACAATAATGACGATTTCCTCGTTGAAGAAGTCTGCCGCCTGTTCCTGGAACCGGTTGACATTTCCTTGGACCCTGTCATCGGTATGCACGCGTTTTCCGCCAAAAAATTCCTGACACAGTTTTTAAAACATTGATACCTGCGTGCACTCGGGAACTATATTAGCATACCAGCGGCACTGCGTCTGTTCCTTAAGTATCGAGAACGTTCAACGACAAGGCAAAGTTCACGAACGATGCAAAATATATAGCGACAGCCCTGATATCGTCGGAACGATCAGAAATAATATAACCTGGCGAGTGTTTACTGCCGCCGCACATGGCAGTGTGGACGGACCATATACATGCAGTCGCGACGGTTTGAAATCGATACAAGTGAAATGATATTCGGAAAATGACTTTGACGGAAAATTTCTGTAAAGAAACCACACCATTTGGCTGAACAATCTGTCTATACCTAAAAAACTCAATATCTGCATGTCTGTTCTCTATACAAATCTACACCGTTTGTCTGATTCCAATGAAATTTTGCGTACTTATGTTTTAGGACCCGGCGGGTAACATAGGCTCCCTCCCCCTGATATATTTTCAATACAAATCTGTACTATTCGACCGATCGTACTCAAAATTTGTAAATTTATTCTTTAGGCCTAGGTGGGTAATATAGGCGACATTCCCCCTTCCTCCTCTAACCCATCCCCTCCCCCAGATATATTTTCTGTATAAATTTACACCGTTTGACCGATCTGACTCAAATTTTGCACACGTATTCTTAGGGACCGGTGGGTAACATAGGAGACATTTCCCCTTCCACCTTTACCCCTCCCCCCGCCCTCTGACATATTTTGCTTGCAAATCTGTACCGTTTGACCGATTTGACCTAAATTCTGTATACTTATTCTTTAGGACCAGTCGGGTAATAAAGGCGACATTTCCCCTTCCCCTCTAAGCCATCCCCTCAATCCCCTCAGATATATTTTTTGTACAAATCTACACCGCTTGACCGATTGCACCCAAATTTTGTATACATTTTCCCGACGGAAAAAATATGCCACAGACTACAGACTTCTTCCCTAGACGTCCTATTCATCCCGGCCTTGATTAAATGGAAACATTGTTTTCCCCAGAAATTTATTTTCAATTTAATACGTAAACCGTGCAACGCCGGGTACGAACAGCTAGTTGAAATATATTTCTGGTATAAAATGTCACAGTGACAACACTAGCTCCGTCTGTGACTATGAAGTCGAACGCTAGTTAACTAAAAGGTCAGACTAGATTTTGGAAAAGGTAAAATTGCTTAGTTACGGTAGTTATGATCTGTGATGCTGTGTTATCTGTGTGTAGTTGATGCGTACATCTCCGTAACTACTATTGATATTACGTCATGTATTTACCTTATTATTAGATTAGGATATGCATTGTTAATAGTATTGATCATTTAGTGTATTATATACAGGGTTATTTGTAAAACATTAATAACCTCGCAGGACTATATTCCTGACTTGATTATGAGTCGAAAATGTTCAAGCTATTATGACCTAATATCAATAGTTAAGGTGATATGCGACATCAAAGTTTGCATTTTTTCCAATATTTATGACTTATTTTTTGTAAAACGTTTGTAAAACTATCATTACAGTAACTTATATCGAATGTAAAAAATTCATTCCCTTTAGTACAAGATAAATAAAAAATACAAACCTTCGAATTCCTATTGGAAAACATTCCAATTGGAACTTTTTCGTGGTTTTTATCATTTTATTTAACTTGTAGTGAAACGAATGAATTTTTCGTAATTGATATGAGTTACTGTAATGATAGTCCAACGTTTTGCAAAAAATAAGTCAGAAATATTGAAAAAAAAATGCAAACTTTGATGTCGCATATCTCCTTAACTATTGATATTAGGTCATAATAGCTTGAACATTTTCGACTCATAATCAAGGCAGGAATATAGCCCTGCGAGGTTATTAATGTTTTACAAATAACCCTGTATAGTATTAATTTATTTAGTGTATTGTTTGTAAAAGCCCTGAAAAGCGTTAAATAATAATAATAAATAATGGTTGCTTGAACATTTTCGACTAATATTACATTACAACACAAACAGGCGGTAACGTTGCCCAAGTGAAATGTTTCCGAAGTAACAAAAATGTTCGATAGATGGGACCATATACCGAGTACAATAAAGACGAGAACGCGAAGATGATTTATCTCAACGCGTCTCCCACACGAGAATCGCCGTCACTTCACAGCGAGTTAATAGCCTAATTAATTGGCCAATCAGGGATCAAAGAACGCCCGCGACGGCTTTCAGTAAACGACGTCACAAAAGCGACGTGTCGGAAAAATGTCGGATTGATAAAAAGTGGTGTATTTTCGCCCCGGTCGCCGGGAAAGACCGGAACATATTTTTGGGAGAGCCGGCGGCATTGTTGGGCTGATTCACCTCTGGCGGTGGGCGGGCCGCGTGCACCTGTATGACTTCCCCGTTAATAATGGAAAATCAGTAGGACCTACCTACCCGGCGAGAAGTAAACAAAGATATCGTTTTACACATTTTATTTATTCTATTTTTAAAAATGAGAAAAAATATAGCTTGTTGAGTTGAAAAAATATACCAGTTGAGTCGGTTGCTAGTTATATATATTGAACCAAAAAATTCAAAATATTTCTGTTTTAGAATATGCATCTCAGGTGTGGAATCCAGGTTATGCAGTACGCAAAAATAGAATTGAAAGCGTCCAAAACAGATTCCTAAGATACCTAGACCTCCGTTCATTTAGATCTCATTTAAGCAATGAAGACTCTGCGAAGTTTTTTAACATGCAGACCCTAACTCGTCGAAGAAACATAGCAAGAAACATTCAAAATAACACACAATCTAGTTGATAGTCCGGAACTTCTTCAACGAATATCTTACCACATCCCAACTCGCAATAACAGACATTCACCTACTTTTCATCTCCCCGTTTGTAAGACCAACTCAAAACAAAACTCCTTTATGTACAGATCCACAAATTCATTTAACACAAACTATCAATCACCACATTGACATTTTCAACTCAACAATAAGAAACATAAAACAAACAATATCTACACTACCGCACCCAAACTAATTCGTACATTATATCTTCCCTTCTACTCCCGTCCCACATTCCCCTCCACCCTCTCCACTAAAGTAAGTTAAAGTAAATTACTATACAGTAGAAAATTTGTAATTGGCATAATTTTAAAAACCATTAGAAATAATATGAAAATGTTAGTTAAGATTTTTGATTTGCTGTTAATTTTCCCCAAAATAAAATAAATAAATAAATGGCCCATTTTTGAAATTGCAACACCAGCGCAGACCCAACTATACTAATCGGGGCGTTGTATTCAAATTGCGTATTTGTATGTTAAAAGTGCATAAAATATGCAGGGTGTAACAGAGCTAGTCCACAATACTTGACAGGTAGATTTCTGCCTTGATTATGAGTCGAAAATGTTCAAGCAACCATGACCTAATATCAATAGTCATGGATTTATGCATAATTATTGAAGTATAATTACAGTAATTTACTGTAATGATAGTCTAACGTTTTACAAAAAATGCTAACTTTGACATCGCATATCTCCCAACTATTCATATTAGTTCATGGTTGCTTTAACATTTTCGACTCAAAATCAAGGCAGAAATCTACCTGTAAAGTATTGTAGACTAGTTCTGTTACACCCGTATAATTTTTTTAGAGTATTTCAAGAGTGTATTTATTAAGCATAATAAACCCTACTTCAATATCTTTATTCATAATCTCTTAAAAAAATCATAAAAATACCCTTTTTTCGAGCGCCCAAAGTCCTGGAATCCTAATAGAATCCTGCCTTAATTTGAGAAGAGCGAAAATCATATCCTCGTCCTTTTCTATCATAACTTTCCACTCTAGCGAAATTTACGTAAAAAAAATACTAACATGCATGTTTACTTAATATTGCCCTTACTTGAACCATTAGCCTCGCCTTGAAATGGCACCCTCAAATCCTGGAATACCTTGAATTTCAAATTTGCAAAGTGAACGTCCACCTTTCAGTGCTCATTTCATTTCTTGTAATATGATTGTCGAAAGACGTCATTTCAACAGTTACCAATACCATGATACACAATAAATGATAGAGTTGGAAAACTTAATACAATTCCTAATGACGACATGCGTCCCTCACTGTATTACCTAAACTTTATCAGCTTTTGTCATAATCAAATTTTCATCATTTAAAATTTTTCGTATATTTTTCATATGCTTTATTTCTTTATTTTTTTTGATATGGTTGAAATGGGATTGATATTCAAATGTTCTGCAATTTTGTAGTGACATATTTTAGGTTTATTAAATAATTTAAATTGTATTTTAGACCCTTTGAAAGGAGATCTTTTTCTTCTGGGAGAAAATCATGTTTCGAAAAATTCTTAAATTGACCGTAGAAAACACATTGTTGATTAAAATCCATTTTACATTTTGAAATTAAATATTTATTATAACACAGAATCTGAAGCTTTTTATCAATAAGAATCTTTTTCTTATAGGCCTATTCGATGCAAATTCTCTTATTTTGTCGTCAAACAGATCCCATTCTACAGGGTGAAGATCGTGGACTAATATTTTATATTAAAAAAAACCGGTCGAAATTTTAATGTAAGAGTTAAAGAGCATTTAAGATGTCTGAATAATCATGGTTTTTCTGAATTTTCAAATCATTTATTAGAAAATAATCACAGATCAGATGATAAAAGTTTAGGACTTTCTATTTTACCAATAAATAATTTTGGTTTGAAATTTAATAATTTAGAATCATTAGTAATGCATGTAAAAATAAACAAAATATTATTAATAATCAATCAAATTTAACCACTAGTCCAATTTTTAAAAAAAAATCCAATAATTTTATGTAATCGAGAACTTCAGCAATAAAATTAAAAAGTATTTTTTTTAATAATTAAAATCAAAAAACAAAAGACATCATTCATTTTGATATTTATAAAACACCCTGGCGATGGAAAAGTTTTTCCGAAACATGTAGGTGTAATTAATTTTTTTGCCTAATTTATGTTTACGAAATATGGATGTCAGAAGTTGGGTTATGTTAGGTTAGTTAACTGTACTCGTGACAAAACTGTAATAAAATGTGGATAAAAATGAGTAAGCCGACGATTTGCACCACGATTCGGATTTAGCGTATTACACGAACGTCGCAAAGTCCTCGATTTATTAGAGCATGTGTTGATGACGATTACCGCTGCTGGAAATAGATTGCTCGTAAGAGCGGCTAGTTAATCTCAGATGATTTGACCTCAAGGTGGGTCCGACACTCAACCCCCCTCTCCTTTTCCCTACCTACCGACCCCCGCCACTCTGCACCAATCGGTGCATCCACCGAGACGGACACATTTGAAAGGTTTCCCACGAGCCGTAAGGTGACAGAGAATAATAACAATCCAGGCCGTGCGTGACGCAAAACATTACCTATCTATTTCGTTTTCATGACAATAATTGAGGAAAATAGTTCGAGTATAGTTTTATTGTAGTGTATCTCGATGTACGTGTGTGTGTTGAATGACCCATTCCAGATTGACTGTCTTGCTAAGGGCCGGTTGTTTCAAGTTGGATTAAAGTAAGCGTTCTTTTTAAAGCATAGATTTTTACGTTCTCCACCAATCAGACCATCCGTTTTCGTAAAAATCTATGCTTTAATCGACTGCTTACTTTGATCGAACTTGAAACAACCGGGCCTAAGAGACGCACAGTCGCGGGCGAAACGTACAGTTGAATATTGTTACTAGGGTTTTTGACCGGGGCTTTCGAGAGCCCGAAAACCCAGGTTTTTCAAAGATTTTACGAACCCGAAAATCAGGGGAATTTTTAATGTAAACCCGGCAAATAAATTATTTATCTAAAACAGTAGAATACCAATTATATTCCTTAATTTGGAACCAAGGCCGAATTTAACTAGTTGGACTCGGTACGGCTCTCAAACAATGTGCCGCCTTAAAAATATTTTTTATTGTGTCGATCAAATTATGAACATTATACATTTAATATATTCAAACAAATAGGTAGTAGGTAGGTATTCACCCTTAAAGACTAATTAGGATTAATTAAGGAAATGTACATATACTGTAATAAAAACCTTGCATTTAAACTGTAAATATACTTTTGCAAGAGGTAAAAATAAAATGGCGACAATAAAAAAAATAAAAAAATGAATGCTTAAGACCGCCAGTAGAATTATGTCTGTTTGCACGTTTTTCAGAAAATGAACGGTAAAAATAACATTTGTTTATTTTTACGTGATCTTGTGATGCAGTTAAAATTTGCATGAATTACCTAGTTAATTAAAGATTAAAAAGTTTTTTAGGGTTAGGGCAGCAAATATGGCTTATATATGCAAAAACGCCACAATTCGTATGGGTTCCACATGGATAGTGGCGCTTTTGCGTAAATGCGCGATTGGTCGCCTTGTTTCCTACCGTATTAAACACAAACAAAACAGTAGCTTGTTAGTGTAGTGGTAGCACTAGACTCTCGCCTAGTGATCTCGTTTTCGGTGGTTCGAGCCCCGCTCCAAGGCACTAGCAAGATAGTCCTATTTTCATGGCACAGGCTGATTTGAAAATGTTAAATATGTCGAGTCATCTGAAGTATTTCAAGGATGATTAAAATAATGCATAATGACGGGAACAAATTGAAACAACCGACCAAATCTCGCTGCCAAAATTTGGAATGCATCCAATGAATATCCGATTCGATTGTAGATAATAAATCCAGGCTGTAAATATACTCATTATTCAGTGATACGTAGCGCGTGACACGACAAAAGATACGCGGACATTTGGTCCGACGACAAAAGAGCCACGACAATGGGCCCACGCCGCATTATATCCAACGATATAACGACAAAAAAAATCAATTTTTTTTTTATGAAAAGATCTCTGAATAAATTATTGAATGGTGACGAAATCGTCGATTAATTTTTTCGTTCTTAAAAACGTAACCATCAATCAACAAATGAAAATACTGCACATAACTCTTCGCAAATTACAACCAAAAATACTTATAAAGGGGGAATACCTACCTACGAAGCGCAAAAAAGGCGATTTTTGTGAATTTTTTTAAGAAAACCTATGTGAATTGTTGAATTTCTATCATTTCTATATAAAAGTACAACATTGGCGGAAAATTCTTGGGTTCTGTTGACTGCCGAAAAAAGGTCCTCCGCGGTGACCACTCCCATTTCATCAAATTTTTTTTAATCATCAGAATAAAAAAAAAACAAAAAGGTTATCAAAATTGACAATATAATTTAGTCTTTGACGTAGGGGTTTTTGAAAATATATATATTTGACAAAATGGCGGATGTTTGAATTTAAAATAGCGAAAAATAGGTGAAAATTCGGGTTTATTATATAAGAGTATCTCGTAGCTATTAGAAGAAACTTCGAGGAGTCATTTTCATTTAATTTTGAATGGAAAATATTCTTTACACTTTTGGCAAGTTTTCGACAGTTGCGGAGATAAGCGACATCGAAGTTTCATTTTTTTTTTTAATATTTCAGGCTTATCTTTTGTAAAACTTTAGACCACCATGAAAGTGATTTACTTACACACAATATTAAAGTCATTCGCATTCACTGAAATCAAATAAAACGATTAAAGCCTTGCAGAAAATTGAAATATAATTAATAAAGGATAAATTATAGAAGTCTCACAGAGACGAAGTTATTTATATATTAGAAAAGTGGATAGAAGTGTCTTATACGATGGCTCAGAGCTTAAAACCTATATGAGCTGGCTTAAGTGATCATTCTACACAATGCAACGTTCACCAATTCCATCGTAAGAACATCCATTTATTGCACATTATCAAATTTTTGAAAGTTCTATATATATGTTCGAATCAAGAACATTTTAAATATTACACTGGTCTCTGAGACATCCGTTGTAATTTTTTCTCATTAACAAGTTAGTATAAATAGGTTTCGCTACTGGTTATAATACCTCTATAATTTATTTTTCAAAGACATCGAGACAAGAGACTTCCATCCACTTTTCTCATATATAAATAGCTTCGCTACTGTGAGCCTTCTATAATTTATCCTTAATTAATTAATCATCCCTCTGGGGACCAAATCCAGTAACTGAGTTCTTAGAACATACTTTCATATAAAAATATTGTTAAAATGAAACATATTTGTTTTGTAAGATTTTTATGATTTTATTTGATTTGCATTAAAGCGAATGAATATAAATATTTCTTATAGGTTACTGTAATGACAGTCCAACGTTTTGGACAGTCGAGTAGAAAATAAGTAAAAATATTGAGAAAAGAAGAATGGTCAGCTGTGACCCAAGCCCGACACGAAAGAGACCTATCTCAGTTTTTTTCTATTATTAAATGTAATGAAAATATGTAATTTTTATATTCAATATCAGTGGCTATCATACAAATATATTGCTTTGTTTTTTTCTTCCGGAGTAGTATAAAAAAGTTATTTTTCACCCATTTGTACTAGCATGTCCACCGAGTTTAGGCTCATTAGAAACGTCCGATGGTCCTACCCTTAGAGTATATACAATCTATATACTCTTATTCTTTGCGCTTGCTTGCCTTAAGTTGAGATCTGTGCGTTTTTTGTCTTTGAGTGTTCTTTAATGTCGAATTTTGCTTTATCCTATTGAACTTTATTAGGTAGGACCATCGGACGTTTCTAATGAGCCTAAACTCGGTGGGCATGCTAGTAGTAAAAAGGGTGAAAAATAATTTTTTTATACTACGCACCTGGAGAAAAAAACAAAGCAATATATTTTTATGTTAGCCACTGATATTGAATATAAAAATTACATATTTTTATTACACTCAATATGACAAAAAAACTGTGATAAGTCGCTTTCGTGACGGGCCTGGGCACATTTTGCATGTACTGTGACCAATCTCCTTTGATGACGCTTTAACGATATTTTCTATTTCAAATTGAATGAGGAAGACTCCTCAAGTCTTTTAGCTACTAGCTACGAGACACCCCGCATATATTCAATGATTTCGCCACTGTCATCAATTCGTTTTTCTTTTTTTGCTTGGCTTTTCGCTTTCATAAAAAAAAAATGTATTTATACATTATCGCTGGGCCAAATGCCCGTGGACCTTTTGTCGTGGAGGCCACGCGGCGATAGCGCAACCGATCTGCGCAGCGCAGCATAACAAGATTTCGGATGCTGGAGTAGCGAGCGACGCAAAAACCAATCTACGCCGAATGTTAACAATCAACAACGACCTCCGCCAGCCCGGCCAAGGTGGACCGAGCGAATCACCCAAATTAGGTTTCAAATTATGCAAATATATGTATGAATAATATTCCTACCAGGTTCACACAATCAAATCGGTAATGAGACCGCGACACAAAGCGCGGCACAAATACCTGCGGCGTATTATAATACTCGTGAGGATCTTTATCGGCCATACATGTACGATGACGGAATGATAATGGAAAGTGTTTGTTTACTCATGATTGCATGTTATGACATAATCACTAGTGTTGCACCGAACGTGGGTTCTGTCGAATGTCGAATTCGGCCGAATGTTCGGTTTAAATATGGGTTGGTTTTAAAGTTGGGATTTATCACCAGAATTATTCAAGACTTTAAAAATCCTGAAAGTCAAAAATTCTCTATACATCACTAGTACGAAGTATATTGGAATATTCGTCAGTTATTTGGTCACCTTATTACACAACACATATTACGAGAATTGAGAGAGTGCAGAAAAAGTTTCTACGTATTTTGTCATACAAAGCCGGTCAACACAATAACCTTCACAGCTACGAAGATCGACTTGCCTTTTTCAAGATGCACAAACTTGAGTCCCGACGAAAAATATCCGATCTCATAGTGCTACACAAGATACTCAGCGGAGCTATTGATTCTCTCTGTCTATCTGATATAAATTTGCATGTTAAACCCCGTATAAGAAAGAGTTCTTCAGAATAAGTCAGCACATTAATAATGTCGGTTACTTTTCTCCCATTACAAGGTTGTGTCGCACATATAATTTGTATTGTGCTGACCCTAACATTGATGCTGATATTCTTGCAGACACGTTATCTTCGTTTAAAAACTCACTCATACACAACATCCATTTTCTTAACGACGACATGAACCTATAGATCCATTAAATACTAATCGCACTACACTCAAACACAAATATATAATATACATAAATGTACATGTAAAATATAATTCATTACAAAAATACATGTTACTAGAGCGTGCCGAAGACACTTGTAATTGGGATAACGGGCATAGTCTTCACTATAATGTTTATTATCTGAGTATCAAGTACCCATTATCCTGTTAGTGTCTCTAATAAATAAAAAAATAAAAAAATATGTGCAGAAGCCGAAGTTCGGCCGAAATTCGGTTAAATTTCGCGCGCTTTTGCCCGATGAACAGGTCAGATCGCCGTCACGAAAACACGTGTTTTTTTAAATTAATTAAGCCGCACAACATAGTTCTGGATAGTTGTTATATAATATTATATATTAAAATTGATCGTTTTATTTTATTAAAGCATATTGTTGATACTTGATGTGGTTTCTTTTCTAGAGAATAAAAAACACGATCCATTCACACGTTACCTATTTACTTATAAATCAATATTTTGTCTAGATTTCATTTTAAATTAAATTTATTTACACTTTTCCATTTCTTATTTAAATCCTACTTATTTAATATTTAGAAATGCGTAAGTTTCGATGGATGGATGGATGTTTGTTACTCAATCAAGCCAGAACGACTGAACAGATCTGGATGAAATTTGGCACAGAGATGGATTATTGTCTGGAAAAGCACAAAGAATACTATTTATCCCTGTAATAGGTTTTTGTGGGATAAATCTGAAGTCTACGCAAACGAAGTCGCTGGCAAAAGCTAGTTAAATAAAGAGCTATCGAAGTTCGGCAGATTTAAAAGAAATTCGGCCGGAGACGAAGTTCGGTAAAACTTGCCGAAGTTCGGCTATACTGAATGTGAAACGAATTTCGGTGCATCTCTAATAATTGGACTAACTTGCTGATGTCCCGGAATGGGGCTCGAACCACCAGATCACTAGGTGAGCGTCATGACCACTACACCAACAAGCTACTCTTTGCATGTTGAATCCGGAGTTCTTTAGAATAAACCATCATACTAATTATTTTGGTCATTTTTCTTCCATCCCAAGGATGTGTAGTACATACAAGGTGTACCCGAGCTAGCAGCAGAAACTTGGCCGGTAGATTCCTACATATGTTATGAGTCTAAAATGTTCAAGCAAACATGACCTAATATCAATTGTTATGGAGATATGCAAAATCAAATTTTGCACTTTTTTTTTCAATATTTCCAACTCATTTTTTGCAAAAAGTTGAATTATCATTACAGTAGCTTATATCGATTATGAAAAAATTCATTACTAGCTTTTTCATACCCATTTTTTTTTCATACGGGTTTTTTGATATCCGTATCAATGATAATTTTTTGGAGAATAATCTGAATCCTTAGCACACATATCAATTTTGCAGTGGGTATAAACTTATGCTGTGACCGACTATATACCCTTAATATTAATATATATATTATATATATATAATATATATATCTATAATATATATAGGGTGTCCCGTATCTCGACGCGTCAAGCCGAAATCGGGTGACAGGCCAAGTCATAATAGTTATCAGAAAAATATTTAAAAAAATTTAAGTCGTGTGTTACAATTAGTACGTCCTTCACCCCCGTGGCGCCTGACGATGCCGATGACTCCTGATGATGCCGCGGTATGACTCCAGCGAAACGTTGAGAATCGAATGGAATCAACAAATCCATACGGTTTGTACAAAATATCCCGTTTGTTTCATTATCTAAATTTTAAAATCTCCGCTCTGGCTTTAAAACAGTCACAAAAATATTTATCTTAATTTCGGCTATTGGACAGTGATGTTTTTGCTTATTATCTCTTAAAATATTGAGTACATTGAAGACAGTAGAAGCCTTAAAAACATAAGACGTTCTTCCTACGCGTAGGATCCTTGGGCCACGTCGATTAAGCATCGTAAACCTGGAGGACGTGGAATCCAATGGTGACCTGACCGCTCGCGTGGGAGAAGGCAGAGTGGGCGATCCGACATCTCCAAACCAGTTATTTATTCTTCGATATCCCGCCACAGTCGACGATATCCTGAATATTTCGCAGGTACTATTTTGGCGCTGCTGAACGGAGTTCGAGTCGCTATAAATAAAGGAGTGGTTCTCCCTGATAACAATGATCCTCGTTCGGATCTGAAGAGAAGTATATATATTTTTTATATTTTTGTCTGGATTTGTCCACAGGAGGGATAATCATTAACCTTCTCGAACTCAAAGGATAATCATAATCGGTCCGTTAATTCGTCTTTGACAACAAAATTTTTACAGTTCATAAAATATTTCTTCGGGATTCAACATACCAAACACTGATCTGAGAGATTTTTTCCAGCTCTCGATCTATGTCTTCTATAGGCGACACTAAGTCCGAAGAGGATAATTATGATAAATAGAAGTGTCACAGAATCGAAGCTATTTATATGTTTCCCATATAGGAATATCATTGCCACCGGCGACAATTATGTCATGAGAATTACGTTTTAAGTTATTTTTTTTAAATTACGAATTATGTTTTCAACCAGATTGCTTTAGCAAAGGCTTCAAATATTTGAAATAGGTCAAATAAAGAATATATATTTACAACTTTCCAAAACTTGATAATGTATGGATGTTCTTAGAATGGAATCGGTGATCGTTTCATTGTATCGATATTAAGACCTGAATTCGTCGCAATGTCGTTAACATTATACATGTTTTTCAAAAGACGTCAAAAAGGATGTACTGTGCACTCTGTCAAACAAATATAGAATATGGCATAATTGGATGAGGGGGGGGGGGAGTACAGCCTATACATATGTTAAACAACTATTTAGAACACAAAAGGGTATAATAAAAATAATACTCAAAATGCCAATTCGAAAGAGCTGAAAAAAATATTCAAAGATTCCGACAATTTGGCAAAAACAAAACTGGGGTTAACCATTAAAAGTATTTATGGTACATTCGACGATGTAAAAATAACGATAACCGTCGATTTGATGTCGACTAGAACCATTGCTTGTAATAAAGTAAAAAGTATATCTATGGGATATAAAAAGAAAAGGCAGCAATATCTAAAAAAAATTATATGCAGTCTTCGAGGGTTACTATTTTATAAATTGAATTCGAGATTTTATAGGATACGTAATATAATTAAAGGAAAAATGATTTTGGAAGGGATAGATAAATAAAATCTAGAATTCAGCATATTTTAAATTAGTAATCCTCCATGACTGCATTCGAAACAATTTTTTTAATCTTTTAACTCGTAGCGTCTGCTGTCTGCCTAAAAAACTTTGGATCGATTTTTAACCCTTTTCCCGTGACCCAATCGTGCTGAAACTTTGCAGGCAGACTCGTGGCGACGATAAAAATGATCTAACAAATTTTCATTTCATTTTTTTTATTATAGTATCAATAATATTGGATTTTTCGAAATTTTAACTTGGTTTTTTCCAATTGGAAACCATACAAATGAGAAAGGAGCCCGACGCGTGGGGAAGGCGCGAAACCTATTTCAACTAGTCTGACTCGAGGCATGGGTCCGATCAGACGGTTTCGCAGACGCTGTGCCCCCCTATACCAATTATTACGTTTTCAATATTCTATAAGTTTTAAGGATAATAATATAATGGAATAGATTTTCCACGTGAACTTAAAGCAAGAGGAATATGTTGATAGAATATCAAATTGGAAACAATACAAATGAGAAACGGAGTATAATAAAAACTTGGTTTTTATGGGTTAGTTTTTTCAATTTTTTGATAGTGCCTTTGCTTTTATGCCCCATAAGATTAAGATATAACGACATTTCTATGCAGAGAACTGCGGGATCATTTTTAAAAACAGAATACTTTTAGAATTCCCATAGGCAAGTCTCGCACATGTTGGTGGGAGTACCTACCCTTATCGCCAATGTACGCAAAAAATGCAAATTAGTTTTCGATAACGCGCAATCGTCGAACTCTGGCAAACTCAGAACGGTTATTATACATCTAATGCAGTGGTTGCCAAATGGCGGGTCGCGGGCGATTGGGAAGTGTGCCCCAACACTGAAGAGAAGAGGTGTCGACAAATATTTTTAATGGCGTCAATATCAAACAACTGAAAGAATTCACATATTTGGGCAGCAGAATTTCCCAAGATGGCCGATCAAAGGCAGACATTATAAGCAGAATCTAACAAGCAAGAGTCGCCTTCAACAAAAAATCCAAGATCTTTGAATCTCCTAACATTGATATAAAGGTTAGGAAGAGTTTGGTTAAAACTCTTGTCTGGAGTGTGCCGTGTATGGCAGCGAAACATGGACAATCGGTCAGAGCATGTCCGGGAGGCTAGCGGCCTTCCAGATGTGGTGCTACAGGCGCATGGCGAATATCCATTGGTCAGAACATATCCGAATCGACGAGGTGTTGAGCAGGGTGGGCCAAAAGAGGCGAAACAGAATCGCCCAAAGACGAGCGAATTGGATACCCACCCAGACCTGCTTTTTACCATCATCGAGGGAAATCGACGGCTCCTACGTATAATATCGTAACCCACAAATCGACGATTTTAAGTTTGTTGTGTATTTAATATGTATTTAATTATGTTTATTATTATTATTTAATTATCTTTAATTCCAAGAAAGAAAAAAAAAATATAATAAGAAAACGTTATTTATTGCAAAATATTTTTTTTTATTCTTGGAATTAAATATATAATTAAATACACATGTGTAAATACACAAAAAACTCAAAATCGTCGATTTGTGGGTTACGATATTAAACGTAGGAGCCGTCGAAATATTGAAGGCAATGATCGTAGAGGCCGCCCGAGATCAAGCTACATAGGCCAGGTTATCGGAGATGTGCGCTGTAGCACCTACCAAGAAATAGAGAGATACTGGCAAGTGATAGAGAGGAGTGGAGAGTTAGAGTGCTTGGTGCAGACAATACTAGGAATGTGACCCAAAAAAATAAAAATATTAAATAAAATAAATATAAATGGATAAATAAATTTCGGGAAGTTGTGAAAATGGAATAATTATTATCAATATGATAAATTTACGATCATTTAATACAACAATATACTGCGCGCGGTGTACATAACCGATACTACTCGTCACATGCACAAAACATGTGTATTTATAGGACACATATTTTGAAGCAAAAATATGCATCTCCGTGACCCAACCGAGCTTCGAGCTTCCAATTTGTTGGGCGTAATTGTACAAATTTTCCAAAGGCCGAAAAGCTTGCGAGTCGCTGACCTGCTGCGTAGTTCCATGGCTTATCGCGCCACGCGTATCTGACCTCTTCGGCCGGCGTGTGACGTATCAGAATACATTGCGGGGCCCTGCACGACATACTGCGGTATACGTGCAGCTGTTATAGACTAGGGACAGAATTCAAGTTCAATACTTATATAATATAAAGGCTGAGGTACGCCTGAAAAGCGTAATTTTCAGTTAAAAAAAAAAAAAAAACTTTTAAGGCGTAACTAAACCTATAAACGATCACTTTGAATTCGGGCCTAAGAGCCAGCGACTGCCATACTTGCGTCATAGTGTCAAACCAGAAATATTTAATGTAAATGTACACTTTAGTAGGTAGGAAGGTTTGTATATTATGACATTTGAGTTCGGGGGATTTTGGCAGATAACAGGTAGGTAATACAGCAACAAAAAATGTGTAAGTGAAACGTTAAAATATAAGGTATCAGGTAATATTGTTAAATAGTGGCCCGAATAAAATACATATATATAAAATTCAGATTTTTTACTATAACATAAATGACATGATTATTTATAGAAAACGTCTGGCGGAAGGAATGACCCACGAAAAGCGTCTGGCAATGATTAATATGAGTGTATAGTAGGTACTGTCCCGTTAAACTTACTAAAAAATCAGGTTTGTTACATTTACGTTTTACTAACTCTTTTTTTGTACTCGTTATCAGCCAAAATACTCTGTACTCAAATGTCATAATATCCTCACCATCTTACCTACTATAGTGTACAACTACGGAAAATATTTCAGGTTTGATACTACAACTCAAGTGTGGCGGTCGCTACCAGCATTATGACAAAACCGCGAGTCTGAAGATTATCCGATTCTGACTCGAACGGCAGTATATATAATATTGTATTGTAAGGAATTACAATAAATTATATTTTCATCGCGTCGTGGTTGCAGTTGCAGACAAAACCATGTTTAAAAAATCAAAATATGAATACAGGGCAATATCAGTAAAAAACCAGTAAAATTTCTGATCTTTATCCCAACACTTAATAGACGATAATAAAAATTAAAAATGTCCAGAGCGGATTTTGTAATTCAACGGCTCGAATACACTGTATTAAAAGATGATATAAGAAAGATTGTTTCTTACAAACGTATTAATTTCTTCATCTACAGCGTCCAGATGAAATATCATGGCTAAACTTGACCGCGTTACCGCGTATTCAAATTTTCCCATCTTGACATTTGACAGATAACAATTTACATCTTTCTCCCTCCCTCTATATCTATCTCATGTAGAAACTTACAGAAACAAACACCGACGTAAAGCTATGTCTCGTTTATTATCGTCTATTAAGTGTTGGGATAAAGATCTTAAAGATCCAGACATATCTGTCAAATGTCAGGATGGGAAGATTTGAATACGCAGTAACGCCGAACACGGTTATGACAAGTTTAGCCATGATATTTCATCTGGACGCTGTAGATGAAGAAATTAATACATTTGTAAGAAACAATCTTTCTTATATCATATTTTAATACAGTGTATTTGAGCCGTAGAATAGCAAAATCCGCTCTGGACATTTTTAATTATTATTATCGTCTATTAAGCGTTGGGATAAAGATCTTAAAGATCTAGACATTGTTATTTTCAGAATCGGGCCGAACCTATGCTACTAGCTATGAGACACCCTATATCATCAATTTACGTTCACCTGGATAAATATAGTCGTCATGACTTGGGTCCGAGTACAGAGTCTAATAATTAGATGATTTAAAGGTACGCCATAAGTGTTTTTTTTTTGGGTCTGAATCCTTAGGACTGGTTTGCACCAAGCACTTGGTCTCTCCACTCCTCTGTCACCTGCCAGCCTCACCATTTCTTGGTGGGTGCTACAGCGCACATCTCCGATAACCTGGTCTACGTAGCTTGATCTCGGGCGGCCTGTAAGATTATTGCCTTCAATATTTTATACTGAAAATTAAGCTTTTAAGGCGTACTAACCTTTCAATCGTCTAAGTATTGAGTCTGAATTCGGTTCTCAGGCTCGTTTAAAAAGCGAAATTGTTTTCTATTGTACACAAATATTGTTAAAATGTCAATGTACAAAGTTGCTCAACCAATTGAAATATATATTATTATAGTATAGTATTAGAGTAGCTTGTTGGTCTTGTGGTTAGGACTCTCGCCTCCGATCCAAAGGTCGCAGGTTCGAATCTCACTCCAGACAAGCAAGTTAGTCCTATTTTCATAGCACAAGCGTTTAGCTTAATTTGAAAATAGTAATAATATTGATGTGACACGAATTCCGTGTTGCATCTCTATTTTTTTTTTAAATAAAAAAAAATATATACATAACATATATTATTAATAGCCGTTCGATTGCATAATTTACGCCGGGACTATCGCGCGTCACGCATTCCGATATCGTTGACCTTGCACTTTTGCACGTGCGGTAGTTTAACCCCATAAATTGTCAATTTAATACATTTTTAACGGTGTTTCCCATTTACTGACCACAATTTTTTTTTTGCACTTTATTTACCTAAGTGACTTGCGACCCTTGTGTGTTGTCCGAGCCGCACGCCGATTGCTTTGCACACTCGGGAGCCCGTGCCTCAGCAGTGTGGTTATTATGATTCCAGCCTGATTCCAGCGAGTTACGGAAAGACAGACATTCTAAATTAGGATAGTCGATTGTACTTTACGCCGTTGTACGACTATGTATCGGGATTAGGTTAGTTTATCGGTTGGCATTACGGACAGACGCAGGTGGTTATTTGTCGTTACAAGCGCGGGCGTACTGACATAGATTAGTCATTATATTCCCATGCGATCATCTTTACGAGTTTCTGACGACACGGCGGTGTATTGTAAGGACGCACGATGAGACATCCAATACCATTTTAAATCTTATTGCGAATTGATACCGCGATGCCATTAGTTTTGAAAATATGACGATAAATGATGCACTGTATATTGAAATCGGAATTGTCTGTAGAATGAGAAAATATATTCACAGTTTATCATAAATTACGCTAAAACTTCCTCAACTTGTTAATTTCCCGAAGTAAATGTGCATTGCATTCAGGCCTATTAGAATTAATTTTGTTCAGTTCTACAAACTTAAAATTCATAATAATTATTAATTTAACATGGTAGGTATATTCTGTTTTAATACTGTATAATTACATATGCGTTATGTTCTCCATAGTTTACTATTCTGAGTGGATGCATGCTGCGCCGCATATGGTATCGAATTGTATTAGACATAATTATCGTTTTTATTTCGCTATTTTTCAAACGGATTTTTTAGAATAGAATTTAATTATACAATATTATTTTATAACTAGTGTTTTTCCCATTCTAAGACGTATGGTCAAGTTGTTGGATATGGCTCTAGAAGAATAACAAGAATATAATCAATCAAAGGTATTAAAAAAAAATATAGAAAAAGTGCCTCATTTCACATAGAATAGTACATAAAATCAGATGAAAATAAAATGTTACGTATATAGCGAAATTTTTTATTTATCTTTAAAAAAAAATAGAGATTCGAACACGGAATACGTGTCACATCAATGCTACTACTACTTCTTACTATTTTCAAACTAAGCTTAACGCTTGTGCTATGAAAATAGAACTAGCTTGCTGGTCTAGAGTGAGGTTCGAACCCGCGACCTTTGGTTCACGAGGCAAGAGTCCTAACCACAAGACCAACAAGCTACTTGTTACCCGTTAAGATTTCCTCGAGCATAGTGGCACATGACAGACACACATAAGTAGACCTCTTTCCATTTAGGAAAGACAATCCAATTAGTATGTGTATGCCATGTATACGTGTACGAGGCACATTGTTTCATTGTGTTGGTTTTTATTCCCGTAAACACCAACACAACGAAACAAAGTGGGTTGTACGGCACGGCTTACACACACTAATTCGATTGCCTTCCTCATATGGAAAGAGGTCTACCTGCTTTTTAATTATATAAATATACAAAATGTAGCAGAGCAACACGATGTAAAACTTTACAGTTAGATTATTCTTCTTCTTCTACCCCTTATCCTATTTGGTCGAGGTGCCTGCACCGCCTAAAAGGTTCCAAATTTTTCCAGTCCTGGGCTTCGCTTTCCACGTCAGCCCAATTTAGTTGCAACCTCGCTTCGCAGCAGTCCTCCAACTGTATCCACCAGCTCCTCCTAGGACGGCCCCTTGGTCTTCTGTCTTCTGGTCTTGCCTGGAATATCCGCTCTGGCAGCCTGTCTGCCGGCAACCGCAAGGTATGTCCCAGCCACCCTAACTGTGATTTCGTTTATGGATTATGCATCGATATAATTTTTTGATTATTTTATTTAATTAATAACAAATGGATTTTCATTTCAAACACGGTCATTCGCAGAAACCATGTTTTGGGCTCGTTACAATAGAAACCGGCCGCTAGCACTTTCCCGGTTTATTGCGAATGGCGTTTTCTCAAATGAAAAATTAGCAGATTCATTATTCCACCGTGGGAACGACCCATCATAGAATTCACGCTTGGCACTACTTCGCGGGTCTAATTCACCTGTCGGGCAGATGTGGGAGGGTCGAGGAGGAGAAAGGATTTGTGAAACCGAGCCGGAAAATATTAGGCTGATGCATCCACCGTTTTTTCGCGATTTTTTTTCTGTGTAGGTTTAGGAAATTAAAATGCGCATCGAATGCTTTACACATATATGTTGTGCCACTTCGAAAAAGGGTGGAAAGTTGCCGAATCATTTCGCGATCTTAACCTGGAAATGAGTATAACAGTTGATCAATATTACGTCGCAGTATACTATACGTCAAATTCGAAGTCAATATACATTGGCAGAAGAGAAAATGATAGACAGACATATCGAATTCTTTTTCTTGAAGTGGCTCGAGTATCAAATAATGTATACAATAATAAGTGACCCTATCATGAATGTAAACAAGTCAAAAGTGATGGTATTCGAGAAGGAGGAAAGTAAGACAACGTGTGAAATACTAGTAGGCAATAATGAATGTTTGGAACAAGTAGATGAGTTTGTGTACTTGGGAAGTATGTTCGATAGAAGAGGGAATGTTGAGAAAGATATCGAGAGGAGAGTGACTGCGGGGAGTAGGGTGATCGGTGCTTTGAATTCAATCATTTCTAATAGAATATGTCTACCGAGGCAAAACTAGCAGTACATAATGGAGTTCTGGTACCGACACTAATGTATGGAAGTGAAGCTTGGAGCTGGCAGAAGGGGAACGAAAGTAGATTGAATGCAGTGGAGATGAGATCCCTTAGACGTATGTGTGGCAAATCAATGTATGATAGAATAAAGAATGAAGATATTAGGAATGAATGTAAAGCTGATCGTAGCATAATTCATAGAATAAAAATAGGGTCGTTCAGGTGGTTTGGGCATGTTGAGCGAATGAATGAGGAAAGAATGGTAAGAAAGATATATAATGCAAGTGTTGACGGCGCCAGAAAGAGAGGGCGATCGCGGAAGACGTGGCATGACGAGATTAACCAGATACTGGAAGATGGTCCCGTTAGAAGCCTCAACAACCGTCGGGCTTGCATGCGAAGATGTATGAATGTAGATGAGGCGAAAGTTGTATGTCAGGACAGAAGAGTATGGCGCTCTATTCTCTCTGCCTACCCCCACGGGGAAACGGCGTGATGGTAAGTTAGTTACAATAATATCTCTATACATTAAATAACATCTAAATGTATTTTTAGAAAATCTGTAAACCTTGCTTCTTTAACAATTTTTTATAAGATTTCGTTATTTTTTGAAACAGGCAATGGAAATGTTGCAAATGCATATTGTACATTGTTTTTAAAGCAATTATAACATAAAAATGTTCATAGGTTTCGTTCAGAATCTTTTGGTTTGAGTTTTCTGGGATATTCTGCCGTGATCGATGTTTTGGATCCCATTGTACGGTCCATCATCAGGACTGATGTGTTGACATCCCATCAGCCCTGATGATGGACAACGCAATGGGTTCCGAAACGTCGGCCAGAAAGGTAGTAGAAACACGCCAGAATATCCCAGAAAACTCGTAACAGAAAATTATAACATACTTTTTCAGACTGTAAACCGAAATTAAAAATAACATTTTACTGCAATTAAAAATGTGATTGTTGATGCAACAATCAGAGCGGCCTCCTTGCGTAATTTTGTACATTTAGTTTTGGTTGCGGCGGGCTTCGTCTGAAACGATTTTGATGTTGCGCGCGCAGACGGTGCGTGTACCAGCCGCATTTAATTTAATGAATGAATTGAAGACGTATTTGATGACGATGATTTTGTTACATCGCATGATTTTATGAGAACGTAGTGTTGAATTGAATAAAATAATAGTAAAAAAAAAACTAATTAATTAAAAAAGCCGAATCGTTGACTCCCATACGAACTCCAGCGACTCAGAGTTCGCTGCCAGCGACTTCCCATTTCCGTCCGCGGTCCAGACATTTCGACGAGAGTATCGATTCGGCAGCATACGATTTATGAGCCCAACCTTATCGCACCTCCGTGGTTCGCCGTATATCTCGAACTCACTCGAAATGTTGGTACTAAACATTTTGGTTTGAAGCGAGTAGCCGTCTCCGGCTTTACAAAATGAGATAAATCAATATATATATATATATATATATAGTCTCTCTCTCTCTCTCTCTCTCAAATCTCTCTCTCTCTCTCTCTCTCTCTCTCTCGCTCTCTCTCTCTCTCTCTCTCCTCTCTCTCCTCTCTCCCGCGGAACCCAGACAGCCGAGATAGCATGAGAATGACCAAGTACGAATATTAGGTGCCCTCTACTTCCTTCTCTCTCTTCTGCTCTCTCTATAAGGAAACCCGTGTTTCCCTATCCGCCAAGTTTTCTCCACAACCACCCAACGGTGGTTATGGTGGTGGATAGCCCTTGGTGTCACATTAAAAATATGCGAGTTTGGTGGGGATGGCTGAGCGTGTGTGGGAGTGGGTGCCGAAAATGTGCTTTCTAGCACTTTGTTTTGTTATAGGAAGGCCGAAAATGCTTTAGATTGTTTCAAAATAGGCCCGCCGACCATGTCGATGAGTCTAGAAGGTTCCGGAAAAAACCTGCTCTAGAAAATTCTGGAAGGAGAAGGTTCTAGAAAATTCCCGAAAGTTCTATAAGGTTCTAAACTGAGTGGCAGAATGTGTCGGTATGTCTAGAAGGTTCCTGTACATTCGATAAATTTCTTGAAAGTTCTGGAAGGAAAATGTTCTAGAAGGTTCGCGAAAGTTCTATGACGATCCTAACAGTGAACTAAAAATCTACGCGTGCGAAGCCGCGCGGGCACAGCTAGTCTTAAAATAAAATATCATAATTTTCATCTCCAGATCGCTCAAACGAGGACCCGAATGCAGAGTCAACAGTTAGATGATTTAAAGGTTAAGGTGCGCCTTAAAAGTGTTATTTTGTACTGAAAATTGCGCTTTTAAGGCGTACCTTAACCTTTAAATCATCTAAGTTTCGACTCTGAATTTGGGCCGAGGTCTCGTTAAGGCGATCGTCTGGCAATACGAGCGAAATTCAGCTTTAGACGACAACTTTTGCTTTTTTTCATTGCATTTTGTTTCACATTTATGTTTGTAACCTTTGCGTCGTTTCCCAAAGGGGTAGGCAGAGAGGATGAAACGCCACACTCTTCTGTCCTGGTACACCACTTTTGCTTCGTCCACTTTCATACATCTTCTCATGCACGCTCTTCGGTTGTTGAAGCTTCTAACAGGGCCATCCTTAAATATTTGATTTATCTGCTCATGCCAGGTCTTCCGCGGATGCCCTCTGTTTCTGCTGCCTTCAACACTCGCCTCATAAATTTTCTTTACCATCCATTCCACAAGGCCAAACCATCTAACCAATCCTTTCTTTATTCTATATATTCATTAGGTTCCACATATTTCAAATACATACCTATATCTTTCTAAAACGACACAAACTAAACTATTTTAGAATTTTCCTAGATCGTAAAAACACGGCATAGTACCACAGAAAACAAAAATCAGAATATTCCAAACTATTTCATAAATTAATAAATAACCAAGCCACCGATGTTTAACAACTGAAGAAAATTGATCTACTTTGTGGATTTATACAGAGTTTCTCATAGTTAGCAGCAAAGATTTTACAGGTGGATGAGTCGAAAATGTTCAAGCAACCATGACCCAATATCAATAGCTGTGGAGATTCGCAAGATCAAAGTTTGCATTTTTTTTCTCAATATTTCCGACTTATTTTTTGCAAAGAGTTGAACTATCATTACAGTAACTTATATCCAATATGAAAAATTTATTCGCTTTAATACAAGTCGAATCAAATGATAAAAAAAAACTTGTAAAATAGAATTTTCAATTTTTCACAATCGATATAAGTTGCTGTAATGATAGTTCAACTTTTCGCAGAACAGAACACCAGAACAACGCTCGCAAGTTACGCAAATTTATTTCGATACTGCGGCACAAAACTGTGTTTCCAATAAAAACAATAGCACGATTTATGTGTTTTATTTCATTTTAACTTGTAAAAAAATATATTATTGTAAAAAAAAATTCAATCACAAAATTAGCCCACCGCGCCATCGGGCTGTCATTTCTTCTTTGGCGGGTTTTGGTTCTTGGCGGATGCCGGAACGGGAGGTTTGTCGGTCACGATCCTGGAGGACGCGTCGAGGGATCGCATCTCGGCCAGGAAGATGGCGTCGTTTATTATCTTTTGGCAGTAGGGCACCATCGCCGCCGGCAGGGAGCGCAGCCTCTCCGCGACGTGCTTCCCGAAGGCGTCGTGCGCCTCCAGCGGCCGCTCGGCGCACGGGTGGTGGACGGAGACGACGGGTCTCCGGATCCGCTTCGAGATCCTCTCCAAAACTCGGTCCTCCTTCGGCAGAGGCCGCTTGAATCGCGCCGAAGATCCGGACGAGGAGGAGTGTTGGCTGCTAGGGCTCCCCGGATCGTCGAGCGAATAGCTGCTCTGAAAAACGAAAAACGTTTAAAAGGTTTTACGCCACCAGCTTGAGATTGAATTTATATATTTTTACAAGATAATAAGGTATTTAATTTTTTTTATTAACACTTATTAATATACAGAATAAAATAAAATTTCATTTTTGAAAAAAAATTGCCATTCCCGCGGAGCTCCTCCGCCGTGACTGAGGTGCAACCGTTATTTTATCCGGTTACTTTCGGTATAGTCATTTGGGATTTGTATCCCAAACAACTGTACCGAATGTATAGTACTGTAGGTATGTATACATTGCGAAAAGTTGGTTGCCAATCATCGATGCCGTCAGGTAGAAAACTAAAAAAAAACGGTTAGTGTGTCACCGGTTAAAATAACATCACTGTCGGTGCACGTTTGTCCGAGAAAGAAAAAATGAAATTTCAAAAATGTTTTCAATCCATCGTTTAAAAACATTTTTTTCCCAAATCAAAGAAATTTCTAAATAAGTTGTAAATGAGAAAGGGTTTTGAAAAAAGCGAAACCACAGAAGACAAGAGAAAATCGGCTATTTCAGTGCGGATACTTCCCGGCGATGTGTGAGAAGTGTTCGATAGTGATCAGAATTTCTAGTTACAAGTGGAAGATTCTCGAGTGACCGGTGCGAAATTTAGTAAGAATTACAATATCTCCGGTTAAATTAATTCGTGGTCAGTGATTTTAGTCGATTAATGAAGCTGTATTTAATTTCGATTGTTTGATAAGTCTCAATATTGTATAAAAATATTGCAGTTATTACTTCTTCTTCCTTAAATGGCGTGTCTTCCAATACAGATGAAGCGGCCTTGTTGTATCGATCCGGTAGAAAATTGAGGTGGTTAAAGTACCACAATTTCGGCACGTGGACATTCTGTTCCGGCCCGGCGGCCAGCGAAACCTTCACCTGGAAATCATAATGATGTAGAACCAGAGCTGTGGACACGGAGTCGTAAAAAAATAATATTCGTTTAAATAATAGTATTATTCATTCAAGCCGTTGGGTGTCGCCTATTTACGTATTATTTATCATTTTTTTCTTAATTTTTTTTTACCAGCTTCGAGGAAACCTCACTGGTCGTGCTTAGTGAATATTTTTTCGATATTGTATACTTTTTTTTTATTACATTGTACTGTATGTTTCCCAAAATAAAAAAAACAAACACCCGGGCCGTGTTACGTACCGGCCGGGTACGTTTCGAAACCGGTATACCTGAAATTTGGTGGTGGTTTATACTAATTTAACTAACATTCTGTTGTAATGTCTAACCACAGAGTTAATGCTTTACAGCGTTTTTCAAAATACTTCAATATTATTAATTCATTATCAAATTATCTTCTATTACCCCCCGTATTATTAAATGATTCACATAAAATGTAGACCTCTTTTTATTAAAGAAAGACAATCGAATTAGTATGTGTATGCCGTGGGTACGACGCACATTGTTTCGTTGTGTTGGTGTTTACGGGTATAAACACTAACACAACGCAACAATGTGCCTCGTACGCACGGCTTTCGCATACTAATTCGATTGTCCTTTTTACATGAAAAGAGGTCTACCTATATTATACAAAATAAGAACTGAAGCTCCGTTATCAGACTCAAGAGCCTCCTTTCACTGATGACGTCTAACAGAGCCTAAAAAATGTTAATTTAATACGTAAATATGAAAGATTTATATTTTAAATATATCAAAAATATTAATTTAAAAATCACTCACCTTTCTCACTTCTTTATTATATGAACCTCGCATTGAGTTCAGCATTTTCTGAACGGTTTCCCGGCTGGAATGGGGGTCTTTCCTTCGAAATATTTCTAGAATTTCGTCCAGTGCGATATGTTTCTTCGCTTTATCCCTATAGCCATCGTGCGTCGGCTGCCATAGACACGGGCTTTGTCTATATTTTTCTATGACTTCAAGAACAAAACCACGCGAGCTAAAAATATCCATCGCCGCTCTGCGAAGCCTGACGCAAAACTGGCGGGGGTTTGGATCGGGGACACGGCGGCGCGCCCGCGCATGGAGCGAGTCCAATTCGTCGCGGGAATTTGCCGCACACACAAGCCGTCGGCGCACATTACGCCAAATAACTGAATTACGACGACAAAAATAGGTATGAGTGTTTTCTTAAAAGTAATCACAAAAGTTTAATATTTTTTTTATCCAAAACAGGACGCTAGTTTCGGCACATTATGCCGTGATCAACTGATATACATAGAAAATTTTAGTGAGTATTTATATACTCGTACAAAAATTATTGGTGAAATTATGGGAAATTACATGAATAATTATACAATCAATACAGGTAATGGTTTTATAAGTATACCATCTGAAAAGATAATTAAATGTTTACTCTATAATACATAATATTGGAAATAACAAGGAAAATTTAATATATACAAACAATATAATAAAATAAAATTGATAACTTGGGAAATATCAAAGATAATACAATAAATGGGGGTGACATTTTAATTTTCAGCAAAAACAACATAGAACAGATGTAAGTAATTGCTAAAAAGATAAAGTAGTATAATGTAATTTTTGTACGTATACCTAGAACATCTTATAATTATGTCAAGTTAAATATATTTAATAAGGGAGAATAGCAGATATTAATTTGCTCATTAATTATATTATAACTTAAATAATAATACTAGAGTTTACATTTTTTATGTTGTATATGTTACTTTTAATATGATTTTAATTTGCTGATATTAGAATAGTCGATAGAATGAAAAAAGGTTTTTTTGAGCTCAGATGGTTTGGGAATATTGAGTGAATAAAAGAGTTAAGAATGGTAAGAAAAATGTATGACGCAAGTGTTGACGGCGCCAGAAAGAGACGACGACCGCGGAAGACGTGGCATGACCAGATTAATCAGATACTGGAGGATGATCCTGTCGGGGGATTCAACAATCTTCGAACTTGATGCGAAGATGTATGAATATGAGGATGAGGCGAGATTTGTCAGGATTTGTGGCGCTCTATCCTCTCTGCCTACCCCCGCAGTAAAACAGCGTGATGGTGAATAATAGTCTGATGACGATAAGGATGATGAGAATATGAATGTAGAACATTTTAATCAAAATTGTACATTGTGCCTCTTTCTTAAGATAGGAATACAACGTAAAAAACATGTCTTTACCGCTTTGTACAACATTATCGCTTCGTTAATCTTGATGTTTGACAGATGTCTTCCCATTTCGCAAAGAAACTTTACGCTTTTTGTCTTAGTAATATAATAACGTCGTTATAACGAGAATAAGGGACATCATCTCTCTCACTAATTACTATTAATTAAGTACCTGTCTCACTAATTCAAAATACAGAAATAATTTAATATGATTTTTTGAAAGTAGAATTCTACAAGCAGCTGACGCATATTATGTATTTTTCTGAAAGATAATTATTAGGTAGTCTCCTCATAAGCATTACTGATGATAATATCAAATGAAATCATATTTTGTATTTTTGTCATCGTAAACGAATAATTTGGCCTTACGTGCGGCGTCGAGACTTTTGGACGAGTCCAAATCCAGCCGAGCCACCAATACACGCAAGTGGCCCCGCCCCCCTAACGGTGAGCTTTGGATCGGGCGAGGCCATTTGGAGTGCTCGTGTGTGGCGGCCTTTAAACTATATCACGTCATTTTATGTTTCTTTGGAAGATTTTTAGTGAATTTATCGTGGTAATAAAAATACTTTGAAAAGGGACAAAGTTGCTTATAAGGAATATAACGAGGATTGTTTTTATTTTATTGTTTTCTATAAGTTGCTATAACAATATATAACAATGTCTATTATCTACCTATCTACACATATACTCCCCCGCTATACATGAGTCCTCGTCATTTATAGAGAAAAAATATTTCTTCAAAAGCATAAACATACTAAAGAGTTAAGGTTATTATGACGGTCTTTGGAAATATTCAAGTGTCCAAATAAAACGGATATTTTATACGAACCGTACATTTTACAGAGAAGCGAATCTCGACGTTTCGCCGAAGTCTTATTCAGCTTCATCAGGAGAGCGTCCTATCACGGCGGAGGTGTAGGCCTTGATGGGAGTACGGTTAGGCCTACACCTTCGCTATCTATTATGGTACAGATACACATGCATATTACTGGCATGCTCATTAGCATGCTCAAAGCTAACAATCAAACACACATGCTTATTAATGGTATGCTCTTGTCATAGAATAGAGAAGAACTCTAGTACAAAACTGAAACTTTGCAAACTGAAATAGAAAATTCAAGTGAACCAATAAATCAAAACAGTTCCTGGGTTTATTTATGCATATGGGCAAACACACATGCTTATTGGCAGGCTCTTGTCATAGAATAGAGACGCTCTTGTTCAAACTGAAATAGAAAATTGAAGTGAACCAATAAATCAAAATATTTTTGAATTTAATTTTTATAATTTTTATTGTAAGATTTGAATCATTCATGTATTTTAATAAAGTTTCATAAACATTATTTCTTGCTATATTTTTTTTTACTTAGCGGTGACCGAGTATTCCACAGACATTCGTGATTCCTATTATAAGTCACGAAAAGTAATGTTTTATCATCTCCCCAACGCGCCATATTTGTTTCATCTGTCGCGGACTGAGAAGATCGCATTGATAATCGATACTAGCCGCGAATGACATAAGCATGCTCGTAATAAGCAAGCCTGTTCACGCATGCTCAAAAGATACCCCGTCTCGTGGTGAATGACATTAGCATGCTCATAAATCAACCGGCGGTTGACTTTTGTGCATGCCACTAATGAGCATGCTCGTTACTAGCAATGTGCGGAAACACATGCCACTAATAAGCAAGGGCTAAAGAAGGTCAATGCTTGCTTATTATGAGCATGCTGATGTCATTCGCGGGCTTCGTCTAGTATTATCAATGCGATCTTCTCAGTCCGCGACAGATGAAACAAATATGGCGCGTTGGGGAGATGATAAAACATTAGTTTTCGTGACTTATTATAGGAATCACGAATGTCTGTGGAATACTCGGTCACCGTTGCGTAAAAATAATATAGTGAGAAATAATGTTTATGAAACTTTATTAACAGGCATGAATGATTCAAATCTTACAATAAAAAATATAAAAACTAAAATCAAAAATGTGCGGATGAAAACTCGGGAACTTTTTTGATTTATTGGTTCACTTGAATTTTCTATTTCAGTCTGCAAAGTTTCCATTTTGAACAAGAGCGTCGCTATTCTATGACGAGAGCATGCCACTAATAAGCATGCGTGTTTGATTGTTAGCTTTGGGCATGCTTATTTATGAGCATGCCACTAATGAGCAAGTGTGTACAGTTGTTATGGCATGCTTATTAGTGGCATGCTCATTAGCATGCCACTAAATAAGCATGTGTATCTGTACCTTAACGCTACAGGCAGCAAAGCAGATACTTTGACAGATTTTACTGGCCGTAATTGCATTTATGTCTACCATCACCATGAAGTCGCTCATATCCATAACTATTGATATTTTTCAAAAAGTGTTAAGAACATTTTGGATCAATATTATAAAATCTACAAACCCCTTAAGTATTGTGGACCAGATCTCAGACAACCTGTGTAATAATGTGATAAATGTCAGTCTCGTATCTGTCACGGTCAGAAAACATTCAATCATTTCGGATTCGACACGGCTCCACATCGCCTGGTCAACGATCTTCCCCGCGATGACGGACCTTCGACTTTTATTACGAAAAAGGTTGATAAAAATAACGAAACAATTATTTACAAAAGCGTATTTTATAACTTCTTCAAAAAGAGCAAAATAATTTTGTAGCGACATTATTAATATATAATTAATAAAAAACTAACCCATGAAGTTTTTATTGTACTCCCTTTCTCATTGAATCAGGTTTCGTGCCTACTGCACGCGTTGGGGTCATTACTCATTTGAAAAAACCATTAATATTTCGAAAAATCCAAAATTATACGATAATTATTAAATTTTTTAAACGAAAATTTGTTAGATCATTTTTATCGTCGCCACGAGTCTGCCCGCAAAGTTTCAGCTAAACTGGATGACGGGAAAAGGGTTAAAAATCGATCCAAAGTTTTTCCGGCAGACAACAAACCGCAGACGCTACGAGTTAAAAGAAAGGGAGTAAAAATGTACTTTGTTTTCACCACTTAGGCCCGGTTGCGCCATCCAAAGTAAAGGTAAAGTTTTAGTAAAAAAGTTACATGAGTAACGTTTTTTACTAAAACGGGTTGCGCCATCTATGGTAAAAATATTTAACTCGCCGAAGTACATACATCTGAGTAACTTTTTTCTACTCTCCAAGATAGATGGGTAAAGGTAAAAACGTTGGTAAAAAAAATGGCCGTCCTTCTGCTGGCGCAACCGAGCCTTAGGCTCGGTTGCGCCAGCAGAAGTAAATTTGGTTCGAGTAACATTGACCCGAGTAACTTTTTTTACCCTCAGATCAGAGTAAACTCGATTTCGGGTTGCACAAACAGCTTTTTTACCGCTGTCAAACCAATCATAAGGCTAATAGGGTGCCAAGCGGAATAAACCTCAAATACCGCATTTGTCTATGGAATTTGATTTATTTCAGTTTTTCACCACTGGCAATACGTACTTTTGCGGTTCAAAACCAGTTCAAACAAACCACTTTATTCTATAAAACAAACCAAACAAACGTCAAACCATCGCTAAAATAACGCGAAATTAAAAGATTCATTTTAATATTTACAAATTTCAATACGAAAATGACAGCGACAAAATTCAAATGGCAAGTACCTATATGGATAAATGTCACATTTTCAAATCAGCTGTGAGAGGACGGCCATTTTTTTTACCAACGTTTTTACCTTTACCCATCTATCTTGGAGAGTAAAAAAAAGACTCAGATGTATGTACTTCGGCGAGTTAAATATTTTTACCATAGATGGCGCAACCCGTTTTAGTAAAAAACGTTACTCATGTAACTTTTTTACTAAAACTTTACCTTTACTTTAGATGGTGCAACCGGGCCTTACATATTGAAAACATGTTTCAGGGCCAATAGTTCCTTGGTCAGAATATAATGTATACTAACAAATAAAATAAAATAAATCGAAGTGCAGACAATAAAAATATAAAAAATAATAGATAATAATATATAGGAAATAAATAATAATTAAGTACTAATATGAAAACAATTTTAAAAGACAAATATGTATTTGTAAACAGGAACTGTTTATTTATAATACTTAATTTATGTACTAAGTAGTAATAATTATTCCATTGATATTATAAGGGTTTACAAATTATTGATATTAATAAGGGTTTACAAATTTTACACACAAATTATACAGAATTACAGTTTGATAAATTAGAAATTTTGGAAATAAGAAAAAGTTTTAAAAGTAAATAAGAAAATAAGAATGGAAATAAGAAAAAAATACGAGTACGAACTACCGCGCGTCCATGAGTACGGAACGAATTATTTTTCAATATATCCGACGTACTTTCTATGAAATATTGGACTATCACTATAGCAACGGATATATATATGGTATATTAGAAATTCATTCGCTTTGATACAAGTCAAACAAAATGATTAAAAAAAAATTGCAGAAATTTGAAAAATATATTTTTGGAAGGTTTTGTCATTTTATTAGACTAGTATTAAAGCGAATGAATTTTTAATATTCCATATAGGTTACTCAAGTGACAGTCGAAAGTTTTATAGAAAATAAATGAGAAATATCGGGAAAAATGCAAGCTTTGATGTCGCTCATCTCCGCAACAGTCGAAATTTCACTCAAAGTGAATATAATATTTTCTATTCAAAATTGAATGAAAAAGACTCCCAAGTTTTTGCTACTAGTTACGAGACATCTCGTATACAGAGTGTTTCAAAATTATGGGCCTAATTTCAAAGCCATATATTTCAGAACGGCTCGGTTACGTGTTACAACTACATCAAAGTTAAAAACAGTTTAACGAGTTACACTTACCATTTATAAACGGGCGGAATAGAGGAAAAATCGTTATTTATTAATGAACAAAAATAGAGAGGAACGTAAGAATGATTTTTGATTTTCTCGGCCACCCAAAATCTTCTGAATTGTGTCTTCTGGGGTATTATGCCGTGTTTTTACGACCTTTCTGGCCGACGTTTCTGATTCCATTGCAGGGTCCATCGTCAGGCCTAATGTCCAGCATCAGGCTCGATGACGGACCCTGGAACGGGATCCGAAACGTTGGACTAAAAGGTCGTAAAAACACGGCGTAATACCCCAGAAGAGGGCAACGTGTTGAAAATTGAATTCCCACTATAATGACAGAAATGCTGACATTTGACAGATGTCTCGGCATCTCTCATAGGAACTTTACGCGTACATAAATAAGTACATACCTCGTCTAAGTTGTCTACTGAAACGATATTGTTATCCTGACGATCAGTCTTGTCGACCTGCATGATGCTAAACGCCTTGTGTCAGTGCGATGGACCATTCAAATCGGGTCCATCTTTTTGAACACGCTGTATACAGGTTATCTCATAGCTAGTAGCAAAATCTTTACAGGTGGATTCCTGCCTTGATTATGAGTCGACCATGACTTAATATTAATAGTTATGTAGATACACAATATCATAGCTTGCATTTTTTTTCAATAATTCCGATTTATTTTTTGCAAAAAGTTGAACTATCGTCACAATAACTTACATAAATTATGACAAATTCTTCAACACAAGTCAAATAAAATGATAAAAATCTTGCAAAAAAATACTATTTTCAATTTTTGACAAGTTTATATCATTTTATTCGACGTGTAAAGCGAATGAATTTTTCATAATCGATATACCTACATAAGTTACTCTAAATATTTCAAATTTTTGCAAAAAATAAGTCAGAAATATTGTAAAAACACGCAATCTTTGATATTGCATATCTCCAATCCACCTGTAAAGTTATTGCTACAAACTGTGAGATCACCTGTATAATATTCTGAAACGCATCGGTCAGGCGAACAAAAGCCTAACCAAACCTTGATTAGAACAAGCCAGCAACAGCCAGCATATTCTCAGGAATGTCATATTTACCCAGTTGTGCATATTCTCGCGTAAATTCGAGGCGTTCGACCATATTTGAATTGAGATAAGACGTTGTTCATTGTGCGATCGTAACAATTTCAGTTGAGTGAAAGAGTTTTGAATATATTTATTTATTTATTTACTTTTTTTTTTTTTTTTAAATTTAATAATGGTTTGTCACCCAGTAAAAGGATGTTATTGCCAAAAACTAGTCAATAGGTCATCGACATAAACATTACAGCTCAATGCAATTACTCTCTAAAAATCGTAGTAACACTTTCAATACTTCCCGTCGGCAGTCTGTAAGCAAGAGCTGGATATTTGTAGGGAAAGGGACATTAAGATCTGCCAGATCCTGGAGTAGGGACTGAGTACCGACATTTAAAATGCAATTGAAAAACAAGTGGTTCAAATCCTCCTCTTGTCCACACTCACAGATTGAGGAGTTAAGAACATGAATTTTACTTATATACGCCCATTACAGGCTTTTACACAAAAAATATTACATAAAATTCAAAAAGTATATTATACATTAAACAATATCAGAAATAAGCAGTAAAATATAAAATATATGAATATAAAGTAGGTACATGTATAAGCAATAAATGATATAAGCAGTGAAAGTATCAGGTATAAGCATTAAAATATGAGTATAAAAATTAAAAATATAAATTTAAAATATAAAATACATTAAAAATATAAAATACAGAGCAGTAATGTGAATAAAAAAATATTTATTAAACATCATCACATGTATATATTAACAGCAGTTAGTAATGAAATAATATTGTCTCTTTAAGTATAAACTTTATTTTCACTAGACTGCATTAAAAACATCAACCATCAAACATAGCCAAATTCATTACCAGTCTTTAATATTCTGCTAATTACAGCATTTGACTGGTAATTCGTTCTGGAATTTTGGCCATAAAATGTGACAATTTGTTGAGTTCTATGTAAGGACGGGATATTATACTTGATACACGCTACAAGTTCAGGGCTGTCCAACATATTATTTACAATTTTGTAACTATATCACAAATTTTTCTTCTATCATATAAGGTGAGTAAATTCAGTCTCTTCACTAGGTTATTGTATTCTATGTTTTGTATTGGTATGCTTATCTTGTAGTTAATGTATTTGAGAAATTTGCGTTGGACAAGCTCAATACTGTATACATGTCCATTATAATATGGAGTCCAAACTGATGAGCAGTATTCTAATTGGCTCCGGATAAGAGATGTGTACAATATTTTAATGCTTTCAATTGATTGAAATGGGCGTGATGTCCTTAAAACAAATCCCAGCAATTTTAGAGACTTAGTTATCGCCTTTAAATGGTTAATAAAAGTTAGTTTTGAGTCGAATAATACACCTTAGTCACGAATACAGGCAACATTTTCTAGTTTGGTGTTACATAGAGAGTATTCATAATGTATTTTTGATTTTAATCTAGTAAATGATATAATTTTGCATTTATTTAAATTCAAGTAAAGTTTATTCATTTCACACCATACGGCAAGAGAATTTAGATTTTGTTGTAATAAGTTGCAGTCATAAATGTTAGTTACTGATTTAAAGATTTTTAGATCATCTGCAAACAGCAAATATTCAACGTCATTAAATATTTTTGAAATATCATTCACAAATATTAGAAATAATATCGGTCCAAGATGTGATCCCTGTGGTACACCACTATTTGCGTGGAAACTTTCTGATACATATGAATTTATTTTTACCCTTTGCCTTCTTTCACTCAGATAGCTCGTTAACCAAGAAAGTATTTGTCCACCAAATCCTATTTTTTCCAATTTGGTAATTAATAAAGCATGTGAGACTTTGTCAAACGCCTTACTGAAGTCCGTTTAAACGTGTAAAAAAATTCACCTATTGTATGCGGATGATGCAAAGTTAAGAGTATCCAATATAATAAAAATAGCCGAGTGGATCGCTTTCCGCTAGTGTGCGATTAGAATCGAATACGAACCGCGGAGAACATTGTTTTGCACAAAAAATTGGACGCGAGAACCGCTCGCTTCAGAAGTTTCCGCACACTTCGTAACACGATTAATTAACCTTGACAATGCGCGATTATTATTACATCGAAACTTTAATACATAAAACTCGAATGCCAAGAAATCAGCCACGCCTATTAGTTCTTCTATTTGTCGTTACATGTCGCCGGAGTAGCGATCTGGGTAGGATGGTTGCTCCAAGGGTTATTTATTATCTAAGGGTAAGTTATCATAATTGTTCAGGAAGCCGATTATGGACAGCGCATTACAAAACACAAAGCTTTTGACAAAAATAAGGCAATAAATTACGAACATTTGTGAGATTCAAATTCACCCAATGGCCGAACGGAACATCAAGTCTACGGACTGACGTTTGACACACAACTAGGGAATGCAATCCCGAGTCGGGATTGCCTTTTCGGGATCACTCGAGATTAGAATTTCCAATCCCGCGGGATCCCTAGGGATCGTGATCCCGAATACTTGTGTGTTTTCTTTGTTTATAGAGCTGAATAGCAATTAACGATAATGCCTTACATTTTTATAGCAGCTATTTTAATAAAATGTTCATTATTAATCATTGCATTAAAGTTTTTGTAGGCGTTTTTCCAAGCATCAATCAGTCAAAGTAGTAGAGTTATTAGTAGTTTTTATTACTATGTTAGGTTGATAAAATACGGCAAATATTATTCAAAGCTATTTTCATTATTTTAATGTGACTTGAACATAAGTATTAAGTATAATTAATATAATACTTAAGTATTAAGTACTTACTAAAAGCTCTATAGACATACACAATTAAACGTACAAAACATTAAAAATGTTGATCAATTCCGACAATCTCGTCCGATTTTTCGGTTCGGGATTGAGCTCGTAAAATGCCTCGAGATCCCGATCTCGCGGGTTCGGGATTGCATTCCCAATTTTGGCGGCAATCGGTGGTGCCGGAATCTCCGAGAATCGTCTCTGAACAATCTCATAATAAAGAAGTTTCCATTTTTATAGGTTAATTATAAAGAAATTAAGTAAAATGAATCAAAATATACAAGAATCGTTAAAATATCTGTACAAATGAAAAAGTTATAGGACTTATTATAGTTATAGGTAGGCGCTTGCAAAAATAATTTCGTTTCATGCGACATTCCTTGACGTGTGACGTCACTTGACCCAGACGACGCGGCCCGTAACGCTTAGTTCCCGTGGTGCGACGATCTCGACTTAGGTCAAATAACGTCACAGGCGGGAGAAAGTCATAGTCGTTCCGCGCTAAAATATATAATTTTAATTATTCATTTCTCAGTCATTTATTGACAGATTTCTAATTTTTTTTCAGTCGTTTATTAGTTTTGATCTATATTATAATACCATTAGGTTAAATATAGTATTATCAATATCATGAAAGTTCTCAATTAATGTCCCATACTGAGTTTATGGCCGGCGTAAGCGTTCAATATTCAAAACTGGGAAGACGCACTGATTGCATTATGGAATGTTGGCTTTGAGTAAGTACTTACGTGTTTCAACTTCAGTGAAATTCTACAGCCCTAAATCATTCCCACATCAACATGAATGAATATAGCCGCACATATTTGAAATTTGAACCGATAGATACGAATGCTCCTCAATTCGTCGATTAGGATATAGTCCGTCTAACTTATCTGAAGAATGGCCAAATTTGGAACTAACGACGCCATATTGGATTATCTACAGCTGACAGACCTTTGACAGACTTTGTTTACAGAGGGGTTCACGACTGTTTCGATAGTTTTTTAAGAAAATTTTAGATTGTCACCATGCCAAAAACCATTAAAAGCGGTGTTCGGGAAATAATATTGAAAATGCACACGTTTTTTGAAGAGGAACAACGTCTAAAAGCCCCAATTATACCGTTTGATTTTGTTCATAGACTTATTGCCGCCACTTCAGGTTAGTGCTGCCATGCAGTTATAATGATTTTACCATACTTAGTTTTTTTATTTAACTATTATACAATATCTTCAGGTATTTCTGAATCGGCAATTTACAAAATAGTTAAAGAAGGTAAAGTGGCCGTAGAAATGGGCATTAAAATATCTAAACCCGGAAAAAAAAGAACAAGGATAAGTGGAAAAATTGAATTGGAAGCCGTAAGATGCGAAAAGTTTTAGAACCTATTTTATTCGATAATTTTTCACATAGAATTTTTATTATTTATACTTTTTATTACATAATTCATTAACGAGTTCATTTGTATAAACATCTTTCTTCAAAAATAAACTTTTTTATTTATGCACATTAAAGATGGGTTGCATCAACTTACTTTATAGCAATAGTTCATTTAAAGCATAGATTTTTACGAGAGCGATTTTTGATCGGTGGAAAATGCAAAATATCTATGCTTTGAACGAAAGATTACTATAAACCAAGTTGATACAACGGCCCTAAACCGATTTATATCCTTAGGTGTTACTGAGTTAAACATGGTGGTCATGATCATGAGACACCGAATAAAACCGGCGCCACACTGCGCGGATCTTCCGCCGCGTCTCTTCTGTCGTGGAACATCGCTACATTTCTTTCCATACAATATGCGCTTATTAAACACACTACGCGGATGATCGGTCGATCTATTTGCTTTGCCGATTTGGCGCAACGGAAAAAACGCGGCGGAAGATCTGCGTAATGTGGCGCCGGCCTAAAATAATTATTATTGTTTGTTTTTTTTCCTGAAAATTGTATTTTTCTTTGATTTTGAAAAAACGCCATTTTGTGACGTTGTGTATTTTACGAATGTATATTTTGATAAATTTATTTGTACGTTAGTTTACATTTTTTGTTTTTTATCGTGTCGTATACTGCTTAATAACTTGTTTAAGAAAAAACGAATTTGCATAAAATTCCCTACAAATGAGATAATTTTTAGACTATGGGCAGTACCACAACGATTGGGACGCCCTCCTTTATTCTCCAGATAAGTTGGACGGACTATACGGCCATTGTTTCACATTCCGACATGATTGGATATTGTGCCAAGGTTAGGCATTTGCGAGCTCACGAGCTTAGCTGGGAAAAAAATCATCGTAAATAATATAAATACGAGAAACAGAATATTGAGCAAAAAATGAGTTTGAAAGCAAACGAAGTCTATTTGAGATTTCGCAAGATACTTGAAAACAATCGCACATCGTTCTGACAAAACAAATAAACCTTAAAACGTCTCCCAAATTTCTCCGAAAAATTTGTCACTGCACAAAATAGAAATAAATTGTTTTCAAGAATTTCGAAATATTTTAGCAGTTCGGTACAACAGCAAACATTTATTTTATAGGTAAGTTGATAAAAAATCAGTTCATGTTGGACCTGCAGACCATGAATTAAAACAATAGATTATAAAAATTTTAAGAGAATAAACTAAACCCGTTCTTTAGAAAAGGGAGTTGGGAAGAATGTCTCCCTCGCGCATGTTTAAGACTCGTTTATACCACAGTAAAATTATTTATTCTTGCATAATTAAATCCCCTAGTAAACAAAACGTATTATTTACAATTAACATTGTTTTTTTTTTTAATATTTAAAATTTCGTTCCAAACCGAGTCAAGTGAGAACGTCTTCTTGTAATAAAACGCGACTTGTTTACTTAGACATTATACTTGTCAAGGGTATTTAATTTAACCTTTTCATAATTCTTTAAAAATTTACAAGCTCGTATTAATTTTTTTAAGCAAGACAAGTGTTGGCACCAGCCGTGGCACTGGGTTTTGTGCACCAAGAAATTTACGTTAGTTCGTGTCTGTACAGGGTGTCTCGTAGCTAGTAGTACAAACTTCGGATAGACTTCTTTATTCTTTTAAGAAAAAAAAATTCTTTACACTCTGGGTGAAATGTCAACAGTTATGGAGGGATCAAAGTTTGTATTTTTTTTAACAACTCTTATCTTTTGTAAAACGCTACACTATCATAAAAGTAACTTGTATTGAAAATTCGTTTGTTTCAATGCAAGTCAAATAAAATAAGCAAAAAATTAAAAAAAATTTTTTTTAAAGGTTTTTGTCATTTTATTTGACTTGTATTAGAGTGAATGAATGTGATTGTTCAACATTTCACAGAGAAGAGATCAGAAATATTGAAAACAAAAATGCAATCTTAGATATCGCTTATCTCTGTAACCTCAACATCTCACCCAAAGTGTAAGGAATATTTTCTATTCAAAATTGCAAGAGAAAGACTTCCTCAAAGTTTTTGGTGTTCTGTGGTTAAAACTTAGTTAGATAAGATATAAATAATAATAAGTATAACAAAAAAATCGAGATAACATTAATCGTTTGTAATGTTTGCTGTGAGATTTCATATTGTATTACGTTCAAAATTAACGCCCACATGAAATTCACGAGTTGCCAAATATTATGTCACTGTCAGGCTAAAATGAATTTCACGTCTATCAAAAATGTCTCCTTAGTTATAACTATATATATATATATATAGTTAAACCATAAGAGCTATATTCGATTAGTAATTTATAATACGTAGTCATCCGTATTCTGAACTAAGCAATACAGCTATTTCTGCATCTTGACAGTTATTGTATAACATTGTGACACCGTTTTCTTGACGTTTTATGTTTGAAAAGTTTGAAATTAACGAATTCAATAAATTAGAAAGCTCATTATTCGTAATTGTGAATAACTTTACGTTTCGAAGATTTCTGATTGATTGAATTCATTAATTTCAAACACGTCAAACTTAAAACATCAAAATTGGCAGCAATACAACGTTATACATACCTCTCAAGATTGAGATAAAGATCTGACATCCCAATATTGCTATCTAGAATAGCACAGAATATGTACATGGCGAGCTCAACAAAATTAGTGTTTTATTTATTTTACACAATGCTCACATCAGATTTACAAGCACAAACAATATTATAAGAAGATCAATACAATTAGGAATAACGGATGAACCAGATAGAGATGTCTGAAAATTTCATATAATTTAATAACAAATATGATTTTGGAGTATTTCGAGCTCGGGGTGACTCACATCAATGTAAAAGAGATATTATTATAGGTATGTGTGTACTGCACCTGATATATAATTTTTCCATATCATATTTCGATTCTTTTACAGATAAAACATACCGACCACAATTTGTTTTTTTAGATTTGAATGTCAATATATTCTCTACTCATTCCTAAATTTTAAATATTACTTAAACTATCATATCAAGAATCAATCTAAAGTTATTGCTTGTTTAAAATCAGGTTATTCGAGTTATAAACAAGATATGAAACTCTTTTCTTTGATCTTCCAAAAAATAGTTCATGGATTAAGTGGTTTTGATTTTCAACTACTCAAATATATCAATAATGTATCAACAGTAAAAAAACTTTCAAAGTTTTTATTATATTTATGTAGGTACTTAGTTATTAATTATAATTGCATTATACACACAATCTAACCACTTGAAAAAAAGCGAGTCTTTTTTACATCAAGTTGAGTACAAACACTTCCAAATCTTATATCTGTTATTTAGGTACCGACAAATTTGAAAAACAACATGTGAGGTCCCGTGTTCCAAAATATTTTGTTGAAATAAATTTATATTACGGCCTGGTTTAGAAACTGTCCTCCTATATTGTACAGTATGAACATTCATAATACATCCCATGTAGTACTCCATTTGAAAATCTCAGAATAAATAAAAACAAAAAGTTGTTCAACTGTTTTGTTAATTCCACACAACAACAGTCGAAAAAACAGATCAATTCATCTTCATACGCAACAAAATAATTACACATTGAGGAAAACAATATGAATTAATTGTGATATATGTATTTATAACTGAAAGGATATGATCAGACACTTACCCGTGAGTTCATGTAGCGCAGAAAGAAATCCAAAAGGAAGGATTTCCCTTTCCGGAAAGCTCCAGCCACTGACACGACGACGATACTTCTATCTTTGACATCTTCCTGGAGCATTAGCTCCGTAAGTGCATCTTCATCAAGGGTAAACGTATGCTCCCCATCAGTATTCACTATCTGTATAGCCCGCGCCATTCCTTTGCCGAGTGGAAGTTTTTCTATTGCCAGTGTGAAAAATTTAAAAAGCTGTCAGATACTACACATTAGAGATTTGAGCATTTGATAATTAATATTTTTTATTTAGCCTACTTTTTAAAAATATATGTTATCACGGAAAAGTTGATATTAAATTGATTGAATGTCTGTAGTGTCAAGTTTAATCTTATTTAAATGTGTAAATATTCTAAAATGAGTCATTATTAAAAATGAAGGAAAATTAGTTTATCAATGCACACAAGAATGATTTACAGTTACTAAAATTTAATTTTTTCAAAAAAAAATACATCCAAAACAATGTGCGCATGTAGGTACACAACTAAACAAATTCATGGATATTATGTGAAATGCATGACAATCATTTTAAAGATAATCCTGGCGAAAAAAACACAGAACACGTACGAATTATCTAAACTTTGACACACAATACCTATTTATAACACAAATAATTCACTAATTTACATAGGTCACGATGAACAGGTGGTTATTTGTCTTATTTTCACGATGTAAATTTATAAAATATGTCATCGCACGATGCAGACTTTTTATAATTCACTTGCAGATTATAATTAAAAGCTTCAATACGCGTGCACTTGTAAATAAATATCCTAATGATAAACCACGTCAAACGAAAGATTGCAAAACTTTACATTGGAATAGAATGCAAATTGTCGAAGTCCAGAGACAGATACAATGTGATCGTTCCAATGACACTATAACTGTATTCATGTTTTACTATCACCACGTTGAATAACGCATTACTAATTTATTCACCATATTTTAACACTTCGAAAACTAAATTATTTACCTCCACTTTCATCTAACGAATATTCCTTGTGTTTACGTCCCTCGAATTCAGCCATTTCTCATTAGTGATAAATTACCAGAACTGACGTAACACATCCTGAACATAGTGCACGTTGTTCGTGATAATCATCGAGTACCTATCTAGGTTCAAGTGATTATAAATAAATATATAAAATTACTTTATTATATTTCACAGAGTTACGTTTTTATTTTTTTAATTTTCCAAACAGCAATTAATTTTTTTTAAGCAGTAATTTATAATTTTAGGTTTACTTATAAGCAAAGGAAAGAATATGTATGATAAATAGAATTTAGAATTTTCTTACTAGCAACATTTAATGGTAACTGTCAAATACGCTACTGATTTAACATCTCGTGTCCAAAATTAGGTTACTTCCTTATAAAGCATCCCAGAATACTCGTTAGCTTAAGTTCCTCTCTTCGAGTTCAATAAAACCTAACTCAAAATGCAGGTACTGTTATATTGTTTTATTAAAATAAACAGTGTATGTACATTTCTTTGAATTTAAAGTTGTCAGGTAAAGTAGTTGACTCATCGAAGTTACTCAACCGAGGTAAAATAATTAAAAAAGTCGTTTAAATATGACACCCGTTAAATTCTCATCAAAGAAATATCTACTACCTAGCTGATTCGAAACTGCTATGTATATTTAAATTTTAGGATTAATGTTTGGAGGCTCAAGATAATATGAAGATAATATGACGCTTCGTGCTTCTTTGTTCTCGTTTTACATTACCCTTTACATTGCACTTTAAATCATGTCAGTGTAAATAAATTAAAAATGTTATAGAACCCCAATGAAGACACAGAGTGGAATGATGTTCTCCGCGCAAAGGGGATCATCCCAGCTAAGGAGAAGGAAATCACAGAGGAGGCAATTGTGTCCATGCTTGAGAATACAATTCAACAAAAACAAGAAACAAGTAAATCTACATCAATATATTTATACATCAGACGAAGTTGAAAACTAACAGTTAAGAATATATAAAGCATTCGGCGAGTGGTAATAAAGGACAGTGCTGAATCCTTCATTTAAACGTTGCTGTGTTGAGATTAAGGAGAATCCTTCATTTAAACGTTGCTGTGTGAGATTAAGGAGAATCCTTCATTTAATCAGTGCTGAAGCCATAATTTAGGAATAGTAACTTGCTTTGTGGACGGAGAGATGATTTACACCTGTAGCACACCTCCGCTGCGAAATCACAGCAGCGAAACCGCACTAGTTTCGCCATGACTTGTCCTTTGTAGGAGAGAATTTTCCTTTATTTGAAGTGAAAATTATTATTTTTTTAAATTTTATCCAAAAATATAGAGTAAATTGGATAGTTAAATAAATATAATAAAACC